>VDFB02206762.1:0-21599 GCA_007258455.2 Sequoia sempervirens | reverse complement strand
AACAAACGAATGTTAACTCACAAGCAATCATGGGTCGGGGAGACAGTAAAGGACCTATGTCGATAGATTCAGCAAGATGGAAAATGCACAACCTGATGGGTTCCATAGAGAAATATGGGAAAAAAACAAGTAAAAACACCACAAGATGAGAAAAATTTCCCATAGAAGGACTCATATGGAGACTCAGGGGGTACGAAAGGTATGCAAAAATCAAAAAAATTTGATAGCTCCAACACTATGATCCTACAACTATTACAAGGAAATGAGCAACAACTATTTTTATTGATTATAATGAGTAAAAAAAGTATCAATTTGATTCATATCTAATGAAATATTCCCACATGTAGTGTCTATCAATTCAGTATGCACCAAAAATAATTTGTCTTAGAAGAATTTTTTGTAAGATTGTTGTTATTAAGTGAAGGATTGTTTAAGGATTTCAAGGGACAATAACCAAGACCATTAGTCCTTTCTTGAATTTTAGGCTCTATATGGACACAAATACCTTGTTCTCAAGCACCACATTCTTTTCCACTATACCCAAGATGTTTCATAAGTTCATAATCTCTTCCATAAAGTTTTTTCATTTCTTTTGGATTTGGTGGTTGTTCATGATCAACTTCATTAATTTTTTTTGTTTAATTTGTTTCTTCTAAAGTGGTTGAGGTGGATGCTTTCAAAATTTTTGTTGACATTACCACCTTTTATTTTCCCTTGTGAGACTCTTTTGTTATGATCTTGTATTCATCCATGAATGTAGGTGTGAAATCGAAGAAACCCCAATAATCTTCCAATAACTTCGTGACTTCTCCAATATGCTTCCCTTTTTCTTTATGTTGCATGAGTTCCACTTGTGTAGCTGGTTTCAATGCTTTCAAAGGATTTTCCCTGCCTTTCTCAAAGTTCAAACAACTATTTGGTTCAGGGTCGACTTTGATTATATATACTTTGTTGTTGTAGATGTAATTCATTTTATGATGAAGAGTAGAAGGCACCCCATTCATTGCATGAATCCATGGCCTTCCTAAAAGAATATTATATGAAATATCATGAGGCATAACATGGACTAGAGTTTGCAATGTTACCTTTCCAACTTAATAGGTAATGTAATCACACCAAACAATTGTTTGTCGTACATTATCAAACTCATGAATAGATAAAGAATCATGTTGAATTTGGATTTTGTCCACTTCAATCTCATCAAGAAGGTTTGTGCTACACATGTTAAGGGTCTAAACATTCTCAATAATGGTTCACTTTATCAAAATTTTATTAACAAAGGCTATTATCATGAAAGTTTCATTTTATTTTTTCTCTTCTAATGAATACAACTCATCTTTATGAAAAGTAATGTCTAAGTTGACTAGAGTTATAGCTTGAATTTTGGCTATCACATCATTGGATTGTAGATTAGGAGGAGTAGGAACTTGTTGTAAAGCACTTTGAATCATGTTATGATAATGAGGGGAGGCTTGAATAAGATTCTATAGGGATATCTTAGTAGGATTATTCTTAAGTTGTTCAACAAGATCATAATCATTTCAACTTTGTAAAGGAAAATGAGGAACACTAGGAAAGATAGGTTGAGGTAATGGGAGGGATGTTTGAGTTGTTTTTCTTTGTTGTCGATTGTTTCTAGTGTTATATGTATGAGAAATGATATTGTAACTTGGTTGCTGTGAAACATTATCGAGCTACCTTTTAGGTTGTTATAAGATAAGCACGGGTTTATTTTGAACTTGTGGTTGTTGTGAGGGTAGAAAAATGATAAGTTGGTGCTTAGGTGGTCCAATAATTAAAGGATTTGTTGGAGGTCTAAGAATTAGAGGACTTGAGGGAGTCCTAATGTTCATAACCTCAACACACTTATCCTATTTTCATGATTTTCTAGTAAAGGGGAGTCTAATGTCACTTCATCTTAATTTAAGGAAGCCACATTACTATTGTTTGAAAGAAATGTGTCAATGTTCTCATTTTCTTCCACCATGATATCTTCCCTAGTAGGAAAGTTTTTAGGAGAGCAACAAACTAGATGTTCATGATGGTGGAGTAAAAAATTCCCCTTTAATATCCACTAGCCTTCATTTTCCATCCATATTTCACCGACATCAAAATACCCATTTCCTTTAGTTTTACATTGTATTTGACATGAAATGTAATAATTTGTGTGAAAAGATGCATAAAAACATCAATATTCCCCTTGTATATATTCATTCATCCTTCTAGATAGTCACTAATAAAACAACTTGTGGAACTAGAAAATCCCCCTTGGTTTTCATTTCATTTCCATCATGATCCCCACTGCCCCTAAAAGTTTCACTATATTTGGCATAATATACAAAATTTTCCCTAATGTATATAGCTCTTAGCCATACCTTTATGAATAAAAAAAAGTCTCCAAAGCATTTTCTTAAGTAATTCTACTTCCACAAACATTTCCTCAACAATATAATACATATTGGTATGATAATGCCATGTCAGGGGAACTCTCATCATAGTCTCCCCGATGAACCGATGGAGATAAACCCTAGAACACACATCGACAAAACAACCTTCTATTAGGAAGATTTATATTATTGTCTCCTTGATGGACCGATAGAAATAATTATGGTGGAATCATTAGGGAAAGTACTACATATTGGTAAAACATGCTTCACTATCTCCTTGATAGCCCAAGCAAGACATATCGGAGCTATTAAGTGTATCAGGGAGAGATAACATTGTGTCCCATCAATGAATTGGTATAGGACATAAGAAAGGAATTATTACAAGTGTACAACAACTAGTAATATTGAGGAGATAAAATGCTACCAAACTGATAGAAAATCCAATTCCTTGGACACATGAATAAAACAATCAAAATGGCAGTATTAGAATGAGTGAGGACTATCAGAAGGACATAAATAATGTTCTCACCAACTAGCCAATGATATGTAAAAGGAAGTATGATATCATATACAATTAAATATGAAATAAAGCATATTAGTTAAAAATTATCTAGTGTTTGGCTGATGCCCCGAATGAAAACCAAAGACACAAAGTTCATAGAGGGGAAAGGGTGGTATCAAAAAAAGTAAAATCATAGTCCCACTAATGCAAAAATGATGATTGTTTTCAATTGATGTGACAACCCAATATATCATAGAGATATTCAAAATTAAATGATCCCCTGATGACACAAAATAGAACAAGCGTGCCATTAATGAGCCAAAGCTGAGTATTGTATACCTCAAATTGATTTCATCTCTTGTCACAAAAAAAAAATATTGAGGAGCTACAAAAAGGAGTGGAGTGAACAAGCTTGAGGTATCCCATTGTTGCACAGTTGAAAGTCAGGGAAACAAGTGCAACATAAGTAACTATACAAAACCTAGCTAATAATTTCTTTAAAGAATTGTAAAGACAAGTAGGGTTATCTTGAATGATGGAAGAAGGTTTAGTGACACCAAAAGCCAAAAAACAAAAAATATAAGTTAGGATTTTAAATCAGGATTTGATAGACCAATGTATAGGGTTGGGACCGAGACCCAAGAGCAGTGCATAGTTAAATCCTTCCATGGACAACTTATGGGATAAACACAAAGATTTAGGCGATGTATGTACTCCACAGAGAGGATATGAGCTATTCATGTATCACTATAGAAAATAGTATAGGTTCTAACTTGTTTGTAATCCATGGAAGGTGAACTTAGGGAAGGTTTTTATGCCTAAGGTTTTCATCAAAGTAGAATTAGGTAAGGAAATAGCTAACAAATATGACCCCAAGCAACATCCAATTCAGCTACATGATGGGTCTCAACTTATTATCATTTCCAAATACTTGATTTCTATTGTCTTCAATTTAGATCACAACTTGAGTGTTCCATTCACAATGAAATACCTCATAGCAAAATACCATCACATGGATATTAGCTAAAAAATATGGAAGTTTCCCTTACACAGTCCCCGAGAGGAGGGAAATCAACTTAAGAAATTCTCTCACAATGAACACCCTCCCTTTCATGAAGAGCTATTTAAGCAATATTTTCAATATACATATCACACTGTAGGGAAACTGTTGGGAGTGGAAGCCATGGATCTCATATCAATAGCCCCAATGGTCCTAGCAACAAATGTGTAGATTCAAGATGCATGATAATTTGATTATATGCTAGTTATTTGGCCTATAATTTAAATGAGGGATTGGAAAGAATTAAAAACAACTTTGAATGTATCAATTTGAAACACTATTCTCTACTCATGCACTTACTCTTGTATGAAGGGAAATCTATAGGGTTTTGGGGAGAAGAATTGAGGATAAGAAATATGGACGAGGATGAAAACTTTAAACCAATCTAGATGTGGACATCAATAAGGGACAATAGATATGGGAGATCCAATTATCTATACTTTGAGGAATATTTTGTTAAACCTTTGCTAAAACTATTGGGGCATTCATGTGATTATAAATTGTCTCCTGAAGTACAAAGGTTTCTTAGACCTAAGGAGAAAGATCCTAGAAAGAATGTGAATCATAATTGGGGGGATTTGTATACATTTTCTGATTGCATTGAGATTAGAGCATATGGGTTCAAAGGAGCCCCACACCTATTACCAAAGATAGTCCTAGATAGAGTGGCCCATTTAGAAATTGTAAAAAAAATGGCTAAATCAAATGCCAAGCACCTTAAGGGGTACAATAAGTAATCAATTATCCCAAGTACTCTATGCTTTGGAGATTTTAAAATTGTTTCTAGTGAAGGATATGAAGAAATTGATAGGAAATTGGCTCATTATAATTTTCCATTGGGAGATGAAAGAATTTTTTTGATCCAAAGAGCATTATAAATAAAAAAAATTGTCACAAGCAATGTCTGGGTATGAACACCAATTATCTATGGACAATTTAGTACGGAATTGTGATGAAACTATAACATCACAAAGGATGGCCAAATACAACAAGGTTATGTTAGTCAAGTCTTAGAAGAGAGAAAATAACCCTTCATACACAAAAGCATTTTATCATGTACAAGATCCTTTAGAAAAGGTTGAGGAATTAATCAAGCATGAGAAAGAACTAACTAGAGATGTCCCTCTTATGGTATTTGATAAAAATATGGCAACTTGTTCTAGAATGCAAGTTGAGGATATGAAACCGTTCAACTACATAACCTCACAACCAACTCTAGAAGTCATTTTCTCTATTGATACTACCATTAGTGAAGAACGAGATGAAGAAGATAGTTATGAAGAAGATAATGAAGTTAAGTAGATAAGTGCATTTGTTGTTACACCATATGAGCCACTCAATGAACAAAGCATTGTAAAATTTGAAACATCAAATGAACTATCATATCATGTGAGAGTCAAGGTTGGACAAGAGTTCATTTTTGACAGTTACTTTGTAAAAACTTCAAATTTAAAATCATTTGTTTATGAACACAAGGGTAGATTACTTAGAAAAAGAATGAAAGATATCACTCCTAAGCAAGAAGCAACTGTCCTAGAAGAAATGAGAAAGGAAGTAGACCAGGAGTTAGAATCCATCACCCCTAAAAAATGAAGAGAACTACTTCAAGAATTTTTGGTCTTGCTCTTACCTGGATGGTACATTAGCTCTATCATAGTATTTGATAGCTTAAGGAAAGGAGGAGATAAGACATTGCACCTAACAAAAGAAGCTAGTGATAAAATGTATTTAGTGTTAGGTTACAATCTAGATGATAGCACATTGTTGATATGGAAATTATACCCTCAAGACAAGAGGCCTTCCACTATCAACAATCCAAGTCAGGTATTTGGGAATCTCATGGTGCATAGAGTTTGGGACACTAATCCCTTTAAAATTGTAAATTTGAACATAAATGTGGAAACATTTAATAAGGCTCAAGTTGAAAAGTTGGTAAGAAGATAATGAAAAACTAAAGAAAGAAGTAGCCAATTACAGGGAAAAATTATCCTCTTCCTCTTCATCAAAATTGTATTCTCCATGGATAGATTGTGAAAAGAAAGTATTGGATTCAATGGTAGATGTTATATATTGGAAATGTTTGCATGAGATAGTTCAAAAAAAGTGCAATGAACTAGAGAAAAAGATCAAAACCATTAAGTTCAAGATCATCTCTGAGTTGATTAAGAAGAGGTTCAAGAAGGTAATGAACCAACCTGATAAGAATTGGGATATCTTCTAAAAGGTTCACTCAATATTTCAAGAGCATAAAAAACTACAAGAGAAGGTGGAAGAAAATAAGGAAGAATTGATCAAAAATGATGTCATGAATGAATAGATCCTCTGCATATATAATGAGTTGATCAAACAACATGAGGAATTTTGTGCCAAGATCAAGTCTGAGCTTGATTATTTTGACCAACCATTAGATATCCCATTCCCCATGTTCTTTGATAATGAATTAAGACTTTAGAATTTGGAGATGAATTGGTTCAGATATTACTAGAAGCACTGGGGATGGTCAATGATGAAGATAGGATATTGGATAACACTCATAGGTAGTTCAAAGGGATAATGTACATGAAGTACAACATGATGGAGTCTCTGTCAATTATTGATACTCACATCATTGAGGATTACATTCGGTGCTTGTTAGAAATGCACCTGTTCATCACTAAAATTGAAGAGGCTCTGAGTATGGACAAGTGAGTTTCATGAGAAAATTGCAGGTAGATCGAGCACTTCATTATGGAGAGGAGAAAATTTCCAAATCCTAAGAAGAGATGAGTTCTCTATGATGAATAATAGAGTTAGTGTTTTACCTATTGTAGTTTTCTAAATTAATTTCTTTATGTTTAAATAATACAATTAGTTAAAGTTACAAAAGGACATCTTTTTGTGAGTGGTATTGAAGCTTGTTGCTTCCCATATAAAAAGGGAAACCAAGGCTAGGATTTTGATCATCACATCATTATCACCACCAATAGTAGTAGGTTACATTAATATAATATATTCCACCCATCCTTCTCATATCAAAGACTTTTTCTATTCATGTTCATTATTTGAAGCAATATAATGGAGAAGATTGCTTATATTTGGTCATCTATTTTCGGTGTTCAACTATTGTGTTAATTTTGATGCTTAAACATTGTTGTGTTGTCTCCAAAGTGCTTCTCTCAAGTTATTCAAATTTATATAATTTTTTAGGACACATTTGTTGTTGTTGTGTGGTTGTCTTGATTGGTTTCTAGTTGAAGTGAATTAAAAACCCTTTCAAATAATTCATTTTAATTGGTTGCTTCTAAGGATTAAAATCATTTTAAAGTGGTTATTTTGATTGGTTTCCCTAAAACTAGGAATTAAAAATCATTTCATGTTGTCATAGTAATTTTGGGGGATAACATTGGGATTTATAAATAAGAGTACAATAGTTGACTAATTTGTATGTTTGTACAAGGTACAAACATTTAAAAGTGCCCAAAAGTTAGAGTTAAGCTAAGGAATAGATCCACCTATCCTACAAATCTATCTCCATCATTATAATCAACCCATCATCTCCATTCACCCAATAGATTAGGCATTGATCAACTTCAGAGCATTTCTATACATATGCAACTCACACTCTTGATTATTCAAACAATTTCATTAGGAATTAGTTAGTAATATTTGCATCTACTTCACACCTATGTGCCATAGTGAGTAGATTTCAAAAATTAGAGATCATATTCAAACTTTCAAAATTTCCCTATCATTTAGGTACACCCGCCTTGGTTTAATAGAGCCTAAAGAGTAGGGGGTGATCAACTATATTTGCCCCATTCGTTAGCCAAAAATGTATTAAGAGATTATCACCCTCTTATGGTTTAGAAACCTGTGTTTTTTGTGACCTAATAGATTGGAAACTCTACTAGGGAGAACCTAGCCAATTTTGAATTTAGACCCTTCATCATAGATTCATTTAAAACCATCATACCAGAAGACTCCATTGGGAAAATAAATAAGGAAGTTCTAAACCTTTTCTCACTTTTCATAAAAGTGAATGTTGACTCTATCAAGCTTTTAGCAGCAAGTGCATGACTAGGAAGATAAAATATGCATCAACAAGAACAAACCCTAGAGTTTAGAGCATTAAAGCATCCTACGAAATGAATGGCAAGAGATATTTGCACCAAGAAATCCCTAAGAAGAACAATATCAGGTGGATAGAAAATATGGATCTCCCCCTTCAAAGGCTGATACAACTAAGAATAAAGGAGCATCTAAGCAGTTAGACACTACATTTATCAACTATGAGAATATTCTAGAAAAACCTCCTACATTTCACAACTTTGACCTGTTGCATGAATAAGAGTATCATAATGATGATCCATGCAGAAATCCCTGTACCCCATGTGAGCAAGAAAACACTGGTCATCCTATTCTTCACTGGAAGGAAGATCCCTAGGAAATAGAGTTTTTTTCTCAAATGGATGAAGAGAAAATCCAAAGACAAAACAAGTATGACTATAATATGTCATTACAATAAGGATAGGAGTCTCAACATGGATTCAAGGATCACTCTGCCACTATTGAAAATTATAATTAAATGACTACTCAAGAAATAGAAGAATATGTGGAAAGGCAGAGAGAGGAGCTTAGGAAAAGACAATAGCTGATAAAAGAGAGTCAAGATATGAGGAAATAAATGTATAAATTAAATATCCATGTAACAAAACCACCAAAATATGTCCCTACCGATAAACAAGGAGTTAACATCAATACATAGGGGTCATCTCAAAATACAGGTACTCCGAGTACTTCAAAAGTACCTCACAATGTAGTTGGGAAACCAAAATAAAATGCACAATATAATGTGCCACCAAAAACCACCAACAACATTCCACATCTAACCCACGGCTAGGACAAAAAAATTTCTCACAATATTAGCACCATGTGCCACAATAGAACATATATCCTCACTAGAACATCTAACAAAATGTGCATCGGCCCCAACATGGATTCTAGTATTATCCTAATTGACCACCTCAGAATCCTTATCTGCAAAAGCCTACAACAATGAGCAGGCAATTTGAATTGGAAGGATATCAACTATAACCATATTCCATTGATAGTAACTAGAGAAATATTGTCCCTAAATTCATAGGGAATAGTGCAGCTACAATAGAACACATAAGAAACTTCAATGCTTTTGTGCAAGATTTGGGAATGGAATAGGAGGATTTCCTTGTGAGGTTGTTCATGATGTCTCTAACTAAAGAAGCAAGTGATTGGTTCAATAGCCTACCAAATGCCTCAATCACCTCTACAACAAACTTCCAAGATCAATTCCTAGAACAATATGGGAATCAATGTGCTCCAAAATTTTCTCTACATGAATTAATAAGTATCCAGAAACATCATAGTGAATTAGTTTATAATTTTAATCATAATTTTTCAAGCTCAATAATAAGATACCACATGTATCCAAATTAGCTGACTCAATAACTTTAAGTATCTATTTAAAGGACTTTAATCCTAAAATAGGGTATGAGCTTAGAAATAGATGCCCTAGAAGTCTTACTGAAGCACAAATGCAACCTTAACCATAAAAAATAATAGGAAAATTGTTGGCATGATTAGCAAAAGAGATGGCCTTAGGATCCCACAAAATCCCAACAATCCCTAGAACAAACAAGAAAATCAGTACAAAAAGGAAAGGTCAAGATTACATGAAATTCCCTATAATACCACTTGGAAGCATGGAATACCAATAGGAAAACCAAATTGAAAAGAGACTCTTGATCCCTTGAAAAAACATGGATCACATGTAGTAGATAATACACCATTTTGTTCACCTTTCCATAAACCCCATGCCCCTGAATATTGTGTAGTGGATCAAGCTTGTTAGGAAGATGAGTGGTCACAAGAGCAAGAAAGAGATGGTCACATTGTAAAAATTTTAAGATGGGGGTCTCATCCAAACAATGAAGGATACTCATCCTCTAAGGATGGGCATGAATATGATGTCAACAATCAAAATTACAATGCAAATGTGTGGCGAAGTGTTTTCGATTAAGGAAGAAACAAGCAAGAAAGAAACTGCATATGTGTACAATACAACACATAATTTCAATTGGGGCATAATGGGAAGAGAAAGGAAATGACAACAAAGTTGTGGCTGAGAAAAGAATGAAACCTAAAGAAGTAGACCCACAAATGGAACTAGGGAACTACCCGAAGTAATTTCATAAAAAGAACGCAGAGCAAAGGAGAATCCCATCCAAGGATCAAAGAAGGGTGACAAAAAAGAAGCCTTAGAGGGTTGTTCAAAAGGAGATTGCAAATGTTGAATCTGAGAGAACACTAAGTAATAGCAAAGTTCAAATTAAAGGGATAAAAGTTACTAAAACTAAGAAGGTTGAACAAGGGATCATGACCCCTTCATTTGACATTGGTCAAGCACTAGCTTAGACAAAGATGACAGTTCCTTTGATGGAGTTCATGAATATTTTTGAGTTTAGAGACACAACCCTTAGGATGATTACCAACACATCTTTGAAACAAAAGGATCAGAATAAGGTGTTCAATGTCATTGAATGAGAAATTAAAAAGAAACTAGAAGCATATTTGGGAGACACACTCACAAAGAATCCCTCCCAAGTGTATCCATTTTACACCATGTTGGTGATCAAGAACAAGTTGGTGAAAAATTGCATGATTGACTTAGGGGTAGTAATCAACATCATACCTCTAACTGTCATAAAGGAACTAGGTCTATGGGTGAATACTAAATATGGGAAGTGTTATGCCATGCATAACATATCAGTCCCTATAGTTGGAGTGATATGGGATGTAGAATTAAAATTGACATCATACCCTGAGGCGGCATATATGATAGAAATTATTGTGTTAGACACTCCCCCTTACTATGGGATGTTATTATCAAGGCAATGGAATGTTGTAGTAGGAGGGAATGTTAAGTTGGACTTTTCTTATGCCACAATACTCATGAATGGAAGGGAAGTCAAGTTATATAGAGAACCTAGATCAAAATTTTTTATTGAACTCTTTGATCTCAATCAAATGAATTGCTTTTGTTATGTAGACCTTGGGAGTTTTATAATTTAACATTCAAACCTTGAATTACTCAACACAGATAGAATTATTAGGGATGTCTCTAAAAATGAGCATGGCATATGGTGAATGTACTTTGATGAAGCCTGTAGTAGAGAAGGGAATGACATTGGAATTGTTTTCATTTCACCCAAAGGCACAACATTCAAATAATCATTCCTGCTAACATTTGAGTGCACAAATAATATAGCAGAATATAAAGCCTTGCTGCTAGGTCTAAACATGGACACAAAACATGGGATCAAAATGTTAACCATTCTTGGGGATTCTAAGTTAGTTGTTTCACAAGTAAGATCAAAGTACTCCACAAAGAACAAGAGATTGGAGCAATATAGAAATTATATGTGGGATACTATAGAGATATTTAATTCTTTCTCCATTGAGTTGGTGGATAGGTCCAAAAACTTGATGGTTGACTTCTTGGAAAATGTGGCCTTGAAAAATGATGATGTTACCTTGGCAAGGATCTCACAGGTAGAGCTTAAAACATACCTGTAGTTCTTGACAATATTTACAATTGATAGGTCTTTAAATGTGACACTGATATGAGAAAGTTCTTCTACTGCATTGATCAGTATGGGGCCCAAGAGATTGAATTCAATGAATTTTTTAAAGAGGTGGACGACAAACAAATAATTTTTGGCCAAGAGGTAGTGCATCTCAAAAAAAAAAAGATCCCTAAAGGATTAGTTCCACTAGAAAGGGTGTTTAATGGGAATGAAAAAGTAATTTTGAAGCAAACACAATTGAGAAGGGAAGATATTGAGGAAATTAATCTAGGGACCGATTTGGCTCCAAAAAAGGTGTACATTGGAAAGAAAATAAGCCCCACAATTAGAAAGATGTTGACATGTTTTTTCATGCATATGATGACCTTAAGGCATAAAAAAAAGATCTATTTCAACATGAAATTCCAATAAAGCTTGATGCAAAACCTTTTTGATAGAAACAAAGACCAATAAACCCTATCCTAGAACCTAAGATGCATGAAGAGCTTATGAAACTTAGAGAGGGAGGTATCATCAAGCCCTTCAGGCATTCTTCTTGGGTTTCCAATTTGGTGCCTTTCCGAAAGAAGCATAGAGACATAAGGTTTTGTGTATATTTCTAAAATTTGAATGTTTCCTCTCTTAAAGACAACTACCCACTCCCAAACATGGAGGCTATGCTGTAAAGGGTAACTAGGTGTGAATTATTATCCATGATGGATGGTTTTTCAATGTATAATCAAGTGAAAGTGAAAGAATCAGAGCAATATAAGACTACATTTGCCACACCTTGGGGCACATATGTATATGTAAGAATGCCATTTGGCCTCACAAATGCTAGTGGCATATTTCAAATAGCTATGGAAATTTCCTTTGCTGATCTAATCAATACAATAATGGTTGTGTATCAAGATGACGTCACAACATATTCAAAGAGAGTTGAAGATCATGTTGAACATCTAGAAAATATCTTCCTCAAGGCCCTAGAGTATGGTATTTCCATGAACCCAAAGAAGTGCCATTTTTTTATAATAGAGGGAAATTTGTTGGGTCACATAGTGTCCAAAGATGGAGTCAGAATTGATCTAGAAAGAGTAGAGGCCATAGAAATGATCCCCATCCCGAAGATAGTAAAATCAATCCAATATTTCTTTAGACAAATAAACTTTGTAAGGAGGTTTATATCAAATTTTATTGAGATTTCCAAAGCCCATTTTGAATATGTTGAAGAAAGGAGCTAAGATTGATTAGACTACAGAAGCAATTGATGCATTCATATCCATCAAAAGAGAAATCAAGGAAGCCTCAATTTTAAAATCCCCTGACTTTAGCAAACCATTTTAGGTCTTTTCATTTGCATCATACCAGACCATTACAGTAGTGATGCTACAAAAAAATGATAAGGGATATGAGCAACCCATATCATTCTTTAGTAAATCCCTTCAAGGAGTAGAATTGAAGTATGATATTATAGAGAAGCAGGCATATGCACTTGTCAAAGTAATAAAAGCCTTTAAACCTTATTTGGTGGGAGAAAAAGTAAATGCATATGTTCCTAATGCTGTAGTTAATGATGTATTCATATAAACTGAAGTTACAGGGAGAAGGTGTAGATGGATAAATAGAATTCGGGAGTTTGATATTGAAATCCAAATCACCAAATTGGTAAGGGGACAAGTCTTGGACAAGCTCATGGTTGAATGGAACCTTGAAGCATCTCAGGTCTATAACATAGGGCAAGAAGAAAATATGATTTCCAATATTGAGCACACTTCATGGTATACTAGTATAATGCACTACCGTAAAAACCAAAAGTGTCTTAGGGACTTGAGTGAAAATTAGAAAAGAACCTTGAAATTGCATGCCTTAAAATGTATTCATGGACATAGACTTGTACTAGAAGAACATAGATGGAGTATTGTTCTTATTGTTTGATGAATCATAAGCAAAGCATGTATTAAAGGAGATGCATGAAGGAGTCTGCGGAGAATTTTTTTTGGCCAAAACTACTACCCACAAGATCTTAAGAGCTAGATACTATTGGCCTAGGGTTTTCAATGACTCTTTTGCTTATGTGAGAAAGTGTGAAGCCTGCCAAAATTTCTTTGGAAAAAAGAAATTCCAAGGAGCATTGCCACTCAGAAAAATGTAAGTTGAAGCTCCATCTCATTAGTGGGGGATTTATTTCATTGGAGAAATGCCGGAGAAATCTAGAGGAGGACAAAAATGGATACTAGTAGAAATTGGATACATTACAAAATGGATAGAAGCCATCCATACAAAGTAGGCCACTAGTAAGGTAGTTATAAATTTTTTGACAGAGAACATCATCACAAGGTTTGGAACACCTATAAGGATAATCAGAGCTAATGGAATGTGCTTTAGATTAGAAGAGTTAAAAAAATTATATGAGACATATAGCATAACAATTTCATATGCATCTTCATATCATCCACAAGCAAATGGGAAGGCTAAATCAAGCAACAAGAGCATCCTAAAATTCATTAAGAGGATTTTGGACAAGAATAAAAGGGCTTGGGATTCCAAATTAAGGATGGTAATCTGGGTGGATAGAATCACAATGCATAAATCAACTAGAAATTTACCCTTTTAATTGGTCTATGAGACACAAGCAATAATTTCCATTCAAAACCTCTTTCCAGTATACAAATTTATGCTCTAGGAGGATTTAGACATCCCTGAACCCATGTAAGATAGGATGGAGTAGTTGGTAGAATTGGAAGAAATTAGGAGCTTGGAACAAGAGAAAAACACAAAAATGAACTTAAAAATGAAGTGCTTGTTTGACATAAGGGAAAAGGATGGGAAATTTGAGGTGAATGACATGGTCCTATTATCGAATTCCAGGTTTCAAGATAAAGGGAAACATGGGATTTTTGAAGCTCTTTGGATAGGACCATTTGTTGTTATAGGAAAAGGTGTTGAAGATTATTACTATCTTCAAAACATGCTAGGAGAAGATCATGAATTGCCAGTGCATGGATAATTCCTGAAACACTTCTTTTCTTAAAATATAATTTTTCCATGCATAGAAGTTTAGGTTTCCCCTCCCCTATCCCATCTCATCCAAAATCATTCATCCATGGTCTACCTCCCAGAGATTATTTTTGGATTCTTCCAATGACCTTATGTTCATTCATCCCCAATTGGAGCCACTATTGGAGCAAAAAATCCACTTCAGTATCCACCGACCTTCATTTCCCATCCACATTTCACCTACATAAAAATACCCATTGGATTTAGTTTTACATTGTATTTGACATGAAATGCAACAATTTGTGTGACAAGATCCATAAAAACATCAATATTCCCCTTGTATATATTCATTCATCCTTCCATATAGTCACTAAAAAAATAATTTGTGGAACTAGAAAATCCCCCTTGGTTTTCATTTCATTTCCCTCATGATCCCCATTGACCCTCAAAGTTTCACTATATTTGGCATAATATACAGAGTTTTCCCTAAGGTATATAGATCTCATCCGTACCTTTACAAATAAAACAAAGTCTCTAAAGCATTTTCTGAAGTAATTCTCCTTCAATAGATGTTTCCTCAACAATATAAGAGATATCAACATTATAGTGCCACATTGGGGGAACTCTCATCATAGTCTCCCGAATGAACCGATGGAGACAAACCATGGAACAAACATTATCAGAAAAATAACCTTCTATTGGGTAGAATTATATCATTATCTCCTTGATGGATCAAAATAAATAATTAAGGTGAAATCATCAGGGAAAGTATTACATATCAGTAGAAAATGCTTCATTGTCTCCTCACTAGCCCGAGCCAGACATATCAGAGATACTAAAGTGTATCGAGGAGAGATAACATTGTGTTCCCATCGATGAAACAATACAAGACATAACTAAGGATTTTTAATAAGTGTACAATATCTAGTAATATCAGGGAGATAAAATGTTATTGGACTAATAGAAAATTCAATTCCTCAGACACATCAATAAAACAATAAAAAAGGGAGTATCAGAATGAATGAGGACTATCAACAGGACATAAATAATGGTCTCCCTAACAACCCGATGATATGTCAAAGGAAGGATGATATCATAAATGATTAAATATGAACTAAGGAGTGGGTTCTCTAAAACTAAAATGTATTAGTGAAAAATTATCTGGTGTCCCACTAATGCCTTGAAGGAAAAAAAAGAGACAAAGTTCATCAAGGGAAAGAGGGGTATCAATAGAACTAAAATCATAGTCCCACCGATGCAACAATGATGAGTGTTTTAGACTTATGTGACAACCCAAGATATTGTAGAGATATTCAAAATTAAATGATCCCATGATGGCATGAAAGAGAACAAGTGTTCCATTAATGAGCTAGAGCCAAGTAATGTATACATCAAATTGATTTCATTTCTTGTCATAAAAAAAAAATTGAGGAGCTACAGAAAGAAGAAGTGGAGTGAAAGAGCTTGAGCTATCCCATTGTTGTACAGTTGAAAGTCAAAGAATGAAGTGTGATGCAAGGAAGTATATGAAACCTAACTAAGAAGTTTCTTTGAATAATTGTAAAGAAAAGTAGGGTTTCTTGAATGATGGAAGGAGGTTCAAGGATGCCAAAGCCAAAAACCAAAACATAGAAGTTAGGCTTTTAAATTAGGACTTGATAGACTAGTTTCTAGGGTCAGGACCATGACCTAAGAGGAGTGCATAGATAAATCCTTCCATGGAAAAGTTATGAGATAAGCACAAAGATTTAGGGGATGTATGGACACCACATAGAGCCTATGAGCTATTCATGTATCACTATAGAAAATAGTATAGATTCTAGATAATCCATGGAAGATGAACTTGAGGAAGGTCGTTGTGCCTAATGTTTTCATCAACATAGAATTGGTTAAGGAACTAGCTAACAAATACAACCCCAAGTGATGTACAGTTTAGCTACATGATGGGTCTGAGCTTATTATCATTTCCCAAGACTTTATTTCCATTGTCTTCAATTTAGATTGTAGCTTGAATGTACCATTCACAGTGAAAGACCTCATAATAAAATACCATCACATGGATACTAGCTATAAATGATGGAAGTTGATGTTACACAAGCCTTGAGAGGAGGGAAATCAACTTAAGAAATTCTCTCACAATGAACACCCTACCTTTCATGAAGATTTGTTTGAGTAATATTTTCAATATACATATGACATTGCAGTGAAAGTTTTGGGAGGGGAAGCCCCGAATCTCATGTCAATAGACCCAATGGTCCTAACAGTAGATGTGCAGAGGTGATATGCATGATCATTTGATTATGTTGGCTATTTTTCCAATAATTTAAACCAGGGATTGGAAATAATTAAAAAACAACTATGAATGTATCAATTTCAAACACTATTCTCTACTTATGCACTTTTGTATGCATGGAAAGCAAGAGAGTTTTTGGGAGAACAATTGAGGATAAGAAATATGGATGAGGATGGAAACTTTAAACCAATCTAGATGTGGACATCAATATTGGATAGTAGATATGGGAGATCCCATTATCTATACTTTGAGGAATATTTTGTTAAACCCTTGCTAAAACTATTGGGGTATTCATGTGATTATAATTTTTCTCTTGAAGTACACATTTTTCTTAGACTTAATTAGAGTGATCCCGGAGAAGAAGGTGAATCATGGTGGGAGTTGGTATACATGTTGCTCTGCTACTATGGTGGAAGTATGGGTTTGAAGGATCCCCACACCTATTGCAAGACAATCCCAAATAGAGTGGCCCTGTTAGAAATTGTAAGACAATTGGATAATTCCAATGCCAATCACCTGAAGGGAGGTATAGTAAGTGGTCAATTATACCAAGTACTCTATGTTTTGGATATTTTCCAATTTTTTCTAGTGGGTGTGAGAGGGCTGTGGTGGGATGTATAGGCTGGAGTGGGAAGAGGGTGCAGATCTGGGGAATGGGCCGCGTGTGATGGCGTGAATTTAGCGGTATGCGAGGTTGGTTGACGGCAAGGTTGTGGCTGGTTGGTGGAATTGAAGAAACTAACCTTCGCTGTATTTTGATCATGCTTTATAAAGGCTATAACAAAGTTTGAACAATTATTAATTCGCGGAAGAACAACTAGAGATATTACTGCTCTGTAGTGTTGGGATAAACGAAAACGCTTGATTCACAGAACTTCTTGAAACTGAGGATGGAACCTATTTATGCCTCAAAACTGCTCAGAAGTTGGTTTCTTTGTTCCATTGATGAAAGAAAGAAGGGATAGAAAAGATAAAAACGATAGATAAGAAGAATGAAGTTAAAAGAGTAGCGATAAGGCCACCTATTATTTACCTGTAAACCACAATAGACAAAACAACATCATTGAAAACATCAAATGAACTCTCCAGATGATGTGAGAGATTAAGGTTAGATCAAAGGATTTTCTCCCTGTAACTTTTAAAACACAGGATTGGGATCTTTTGTTTAGCTTTTGGTGAACTTGAAATGAAAGATATCACTCTTGAGCAAGAAGTAGTTGCCCTGGAAGAATTGAGAAAGGAAGTAGACCAGGAGTTAGAATCCATCACCCCTAAAAGAGGAAGAGAACTACTTCATGAAGTTGGGGTCTTGCTATTACCTAGATGGGACATTAGCTCTACCACTTAGTGACATTAGCTTAAGGAGGAAAATAGGAGTTTAAGATACTACATAACATAAGAAGCCAATGATCAAGTATTGAGGTCCAACTTACAACCTAGATGAAAGAACATTGTTTATATGGGAATTATATACTCAAGACAAGAGGCCTTCCATTATCAACAATCCAAGTTAGGTATTTGGGCATCTCATGGTGCATAGAGTTGTTGATACTAATTTCATTGAAACTGTAAGGTTGAACAGAAATGTGGAATATTCTAATAAGGCTCATGTTGAAAAGTTGGTAAGAGATAATGAAAAAATAAATAAAGAAGTAGCTAATTACAGAGACAAATTATCCTCTTCCTCTTCATCATAATTATATTCCTTATGGATAGACTATGAAAGTAAAGTATTGGATGCAATGGAAAATTTTATATATTGGAAACATTGCCATGAGACAGTTCAAAAGAAGTGCAGTTAACTAGAGAAGAAGATCAAAACCATTAAGTTCAATATGGTCTTTGAGATGATTAAGAAGAGGTTCAAGAAGGTAATGAACCAAGTTGATAAGTATTCGGAGATCTTCAAAAAATTTCACTCAATCATTCAAGAGCATAAGAAAATGCAAGAGAAGGTGGAAGAAAAGATCAACGCCACGATATAATGAGTTAATCAAACAACATGAGGAATTTTGTGCCAAGATCAATGCTAAGCTTGATGATTTTGACCAACCATTAGATATCCCATTTCCCATGTTCTTTGATAATGAAGGAAGACTTAAGAATTTGAACTATTGGAAAGATGAATTGGTTCATATATTACCACAAACACTGGAGATGGTAAGTGATGAAGAGAGGTTACTAGATAACACTCATAAGTAGCTCGAAGGGATAACACACATGAAGTAAAACATGATGGAATCTCTATCAAATATTGATACTCACATCAGTGAGGATTACATTTTCCACTTGTTAGAAATGCACCTATTCATCACTAAAATTGAAGAGACTTTGAGTGTGGAGAAATGAGTTTCATGAGAGAATTTTAGGAAAATCGAGAGCTTCATTATGCAGAGGAGAAATTTTCTAGATCTTGAGAGGTCAAGGGTTCTCTACGATGAATAATGAAGTGAGTTTTTTATCTATTACAATTTCCTAAATTAATTTCTTTATGTTTAAAAATTACAATTAGTTAAAGTTACAAAAAGACATGTCTTTTTGTGAATGAGCCCAAAGCTTGTTGCTTCCCGTATAAAAAGGGAAACCAAGTCTTGATTTTGATCATCACATAATTATCACCACTAATAGTAGTAGGTTACATTCATATAGCATATTCCACCCATCCATCTCATATCAAAGACTTCTAGTATTCATGTTCATTATTTGAAGTAATATAATGTAGAAGATTGCTTATATTTGGTGATCTATTTTTAGTGTTCAATTGTTTTGTTAATTTTCATGCTTAAAAATTATTGTGCTATCTCCAAAGTGGTTCTCTCAAGTTATTCAAATTTATATATTTTGTCGGAACACATTTTCTATTGTTGCATGGTTGTCTTGATTGGTTTTTGGTTGAAGTGAATTAAAAACCCTTTCAAATAATTCATTTTAATTGGTTCTTACTAAAGATTAAAATCCTTTTAAAGTGATTATTCTTATTGGTTTCCCTAAAACTAAGAATTAAAAATCCTTTCATGTTGTCATAGTAAATTGGGGGGATAACACTGAGATTTATAAAGAAGAGTACAATAGCTGACTAACCTACACATTTTTACAAAGTGAAAACATTTAAAAGTTCCCAGAAATTAGTGTTAAGCTGAGGAATAGATCCACATATCCTATAAATCTATCTCCATCATCATAATCCACCCATTGAATCCATTCATCCAATATATTAGGTAATGGTCAACTTTAGAACATTTCTATACAAATTCAATTCACACTCTTGATTATTCAAACACTTTCATTAGGAATTAGTTAATAAGCTTTGCATCTACTTCACACCCATGTGCTATAGTGAGTAGATTTCCTAAATTAGAGATTGTATTCAAAGTTTCAAATATACCTTATCATTTAGGTACACCCGCCTTGGTTTAGAGGAGCCTAAAGAGCAGGGGGTGATCAACCATATTCACCTTGTTCATTAGTCAAAAACATATTAAGATATTGGCACCCTCTTATGGTTTATAAACCTGCATTTTTGAGACCTAACACATGATGTTCAATTTTTGGTTCTTCTAAAATGGCTTCATCATATCATGTAAGGGGGTTATAAATGGTTGTATTTTATTTCTTATCAATGATGCCATTTTCTTCTTGAATAATGTTTTTTCCAGGGGAAGAGAGACAAATAAGATTCTCATGACAATCATTGATTATATATTCTAACACCAAAATATCTTCTTCACAAATAGGATAAATATTAGGAGAAGGCCAAATTAGATTGTTATGATTTTCCATGATTTCATCATTTTTCTCTAAGGTCTCATTCCCTTGTGCCATAATATCCACCCTAGTGGAAGAGCTTTTAGGAGATGAGCAAACAATATGTTCATCGCATTCTATGGTTACATTTTGTAAAGTAATCTCATCACATAATAAGGGAGGCATCAAGAGAAGAGCAAATATGAATTGTATGCTTACCAATGATTTGATCCTCTCATTCAAATAGACCTTTCCAAATGTTAGGAGGGACATTAGGAAAGAGAGAAATAATGCTATAACTCCCAATCATTGGATCCATTAACACCAACATATCCTCTTCACAAATGGAAATAGGATGGGGGAATTTCCAAAAATGGAAAAGTAGATCCTGTGGACATCCAAATTTGACCAATTTCATATGGTCAAACTCATCTCCTTATTCATCCTTTTACTCACCTATTTCATCCTCTTCGTCGATATTAATTAAATCACTCATTTAATTAATATTTCATTGTCTGTATAAGGTTCCTAAAGTATTTAATTCAATAATTAAATACTTTTACCTTTTACTTATTTCCTCTCTAAATTAAATAAATACATCACTTTTTTAATTTATTCATGTGACCTCTTTGAATCTAATTCAATTTTTAATTCCTCTTTTTCTCTCATTGTCACATCCTCCATGACCCTCTTCTAATCCAGATTAATTTAACTAATTCTAGATTAGGATGTGCACACATTAATTAAAAAATTAATGTCACATCCTCACATCTTCCAATTTCTCCTTAATCTTTCATTAATCCTCCTAATCATGTGTTTGCACAACCTTAATCAAAGTCATTAGCTACATTTAGCATGCCTTTTTAGTCAACCTTTTCATTTGTCTTTCTTGGCATTGACCCTCTTTTCCATGCGAATTTAAAATTCACATTTATTCATCTTAGAATCCCCTTTTCCCATGCATCTTTTAGAATCTTTGACTTGTCACATCAAGTTACATGTAGACAAGTGCTTCCCTTTTTGGAACCTTGTCTTG
>VDFB02206761.1:0-12878 GCA_007258455.2 Sequoia sempervirens | reverse complement strand
ATTCAATGATTAAACAATATGAATTTCCATAACATGTCATCAGATAAACATCATTAAAGATCATTTATAAAAAACTAACAAGTACATATAAAAATTTAATTACATGAGAGTACATCATTACATTGTTTACAATAATGCTTCCCTAAATGCAATTGGGAAGAATACATCAATATTACATTAAATGGTACAACTGATATGCAATTCCAATACATATACATAAATACTATCTTCTTGAACTGGTACATGAATGGGAATCTGCTACACAAGGTTCCACCTCCACTCACACGAACAAGCAACAAGGAAAACCCAATGGAGGAGAAAACACCAACCTACCATGTGGAACCCTAAGATCCACCCCATGTGCTAAGAGATAACATAAGGTCCCACTACAACAAATAGTCAACAAGACAGAAGGCTAACATAAACAAGGCTCCAACATAACACTCTAACAACATGAACATCACATACAACACATACATCACTTCCAGAGGAACACATACATCACTTCCAGAGGCACACACACAACAGAAGGGGAACACATGACTAGGGAATGCTAGACTATAATAGCAAAGAGTTTCATCGCATGGTCTTGGCATGGGTTGTCCTGACAATCTCTCACTAGATGTTGGCCCCGTAGGGTGACACATGTGGAACCAACATTCCTTTTATGAGGACAAGGAAGTTGATCTTGCCAACCAGGCCTTCTCAACCCATGCTTAGCCTAAACAAGCAATACAGGTATGGGTGAGGCATCCAATTATCTTGTTTAATGTGAAATATATCCATCCCCAAATTTACTTTTAGGTTATCACTGGATTAAGAAACTCTCCAATGGGTTGTCCTGGTCACCACTTTGGGTTCGGCACCCATTGAAACCCTCCCCATATAACTATTAGACCCTACAAGCATTGGTGTAATTAAATTAATTATTACACTAATAAGTTAACAGGTCATATATCATTTAGTCCTAGGTTGCATTTTTAATAAAATCATTTAATAATGGGAATATTCCTTCATGGTTGTAGGGATAATATTCCTTCTAGAAGATGGGTTGTCCTTCTAGAACTTATCTCAACACTTAATAATTTTCTAGATAGGGTTCACATGTTGTCACATGTTATTAGATCATGGCACATGGCAACATCATCTTTCATCTTGCATCTCTCATGTTTTATATATTCGGGGGCATTTTTGTACATTTGTAATCAATTCAATCTCATAATGTAGATCAATATAGAATCTCCATTGTGCATGCCTAGTTGCAACACTTTCTGTGTGGTTGATTATCTTTCCTGGCAAGGGTCCTCCATTGAAGACTTTAGAGCTTCAAAGACTGTGCATCCATAATCTCAACACACAAACAAGCAAGGCATCTACCATCTTACGTTAAAAAATCACACGAATTCCACACAGTGCAAGGCATTGACCCTCTTGCACACAACTCAAACATTACCAACCACTTTCAAATGAAATAGACATAAAACCCAACATACAAGATTCTTGCCCCCCCCCCCCAAGCCTCTAGAAGACTACCATTAACCACTTTGCACAAAATAATCCCATTTCAACCATAACCAAAGCTACCCCAAATTTCCAATAGTCAAACACCATATTCAACACAAGCAAACAAGTCCCATAATGCAATCCATAAAATACATAGTGGACTTCAATTCAGGTATTAAGCATTTATGAAAGAAATCAGTGTTCACAATTAACAAAGAAAATACTCAAATTTTCTCATTTAGCAAATCTTCCAATTATTTAAATATAAATAAATCATTTTTTCCTTATTTAATTGTTTTAACATTTTACTCATCTACATTATTTGATCACAAGGCAGAATTATCCTTTTTCTACACCATGATATATATATACATGTGTGTGTGTGTATATGTGTGTGTGTGTGTGTATAAATATATATATATATATGTGTGTATGTATGTATGTATGTATGTTTTGATAATAATTGGAATTTTGTTTGTAATATTATATTTCAACTTATAGTGTGATGTGTAAATCCATATACATTTTTATTCATATATACATATATATATTTACATATATATACATAAATATTTATATATATAAATCAAAGTCATTTGACATTGTATATATGCATCAAATGAAACATAATAAGGAATATCAAATCACAGGCCATGTTGTAATAATCGAATCCCAGCATAATAAACAAAAACAACGATTATCACTTTAAGTTTATTTATCAATAACTAGACATTGAATACCAATACAAGTGTATTCATTACCCACTAGTAA
The DNA here is from genome assembly GCA_007258455.2 of Sequoia sempervirens. Lineage (NCBI taxonomy): Eukaryota > Viridiplantae > Streptophyta > Pinopsida > Cupressales > Cupressaceae > Sequoia > Sequoia sempervirens. Next base: position 10,604 of record VDFB02206761.1, on the reverse strand, counting down.
TGCATGCCAATACAAAATATATATCCACTAAATCAAAATCACAATTTCCTAACTAAAAATTTGGGTTATTCAAAACCAAAGAAAATGCATGGAAGGATTTTACAGTAGTGAATAACAAACAATACATGTAAATTGAATATCAACATTATATAAATACAGCAAAGCATCAAAAGAATATGAGCATCAAACTATTATGGGGTAAGACCAACGATATCAAGATAAATCGATACATGCAGTTTCAATCATAGAAATCAAGGAGTGAAGATTAATTGCCACAACCAGAAAAATGTAAGCAACGCATGGCATTGGTGTCATTGATAACAAGTGCTCAACAAATCAAATCAAACTTGCATTCAAATACATGCGAGGTGCACCCCAAAAAAAGTTTATTGATTTCTAAAAAAAGACTGATGAAATAAAAAATCAAAAGGTCCAATGACAAAGGTGTGGTGCAGTACCAAAACAAAGTATCAAAATCAAGCAATCATAAATATGCAGCAAGTATATAAACTAACAAATGCCTTTTATATGCAATTTAAAGCATCAAATACCTTAAAATTTTATCAATTTCTCTATTTGTATGAAAGCAGTGGGGAAAACTGCAATGCAATGACTTGGGTGGGAGAGAGAGATGTTGAAATTGCCTTACAAAGGCGTAAGAAATTTCCAAAAAAAATGCAAATGGTAGGCATTAAGGGAGGTGCACAATCAGATATATTGAATAGGATTCTAAAACTTCAAACAAAGGACAACGGCTAGAAGAAATAATTCGACACCATTATGAAGATCAAGATTGCAGAACATGAACAAGATAGATTTACAAGGAAGAAATCAAAATCTTTGAATTTATAAAGCGTTCCGAGACACAACCAAACAATCAAGCAATGTTTTTTTTCAACAAGCAGAAGGAGAATGAATTTGAATTGCATTAATTAGAGAAATGAGACAAGAACAAAAATAGAGCCAACCTGGTTCCAACATTGGTTGAGACAGAATCTGATGTTGACTTTGAATCCTTCAATTTCCAACTTGAACTCTCCAATTCCCAATTAAATTTTCCAGAATCAATCAATAGAATGCAGTCGTTTTCAAAAAAATTCTTGCAAACCAAATATTACATTACTTCCCAGAAACAAAAATCAATGATAATGAATATCTCTCGAAATGATAATTATTTACAAAAAGAAAGCTCTTCTATTTCGGAAACGAAAAATCTAATTAAATCTCTAAAATCGCCAATAAACAACAAGTTTCCTTTTCGATAATCAGTTTGAAACTATGCATGTGCTCCAAGAAAAATCTTTCTATCTTTTATATTTTTTTTTGTTTATTAATTATAACTTTCCATTATAATATTTTGTTTTATTTCAATTTTTCATTATACTTTTAAATTTATTATAAACCATAATTATTAATAAATATATTTATATCTATTCATTAAATACTTTTACTTAATAATTTATTTAATACATCAATTAATCAAAACAACATTAATTTAATAGATTTAAATTAAACAAACCAAATATCAACAATAGTTACCTAAACATATTCAGGGTCAAAAGACAAGACCAACCACTTGTAGACAAAAAACACACTGACAAGGTAATGGACTTGATACTCATCCTCTTTGAGGATGATGGCTAGGGTAGGGGACAATATGTTATCTCTGAACAATTGTTCCATTGGGTTTAAGGCACACTCAAACCTACTAATTCAGGTGGATTTGATGCCTAGTACCTACAACCTGCAACACACAACATGGTCAAGCATGTGCATAATCATACAATCAGACACACCATAAAAGGAAATTGTAGCATAGCAGGGTACTCACAAGTGAGTAATGCGACACTATCCATTTCACCAAAACACATCAAACAAGTAACCACATCAACGCATAATAATCAATTGCTTAACAAACAAGATAATAACAATCACCAGATAATCGCATAACAACCATGATCAACTAATCCCATAATGCTCATAATAAGATTAATCTGCATAATCAAATAAGTCCATATAACAACCATAACATGTGCATAACTCAAGTAATAGAAATATCACCAAAGTATCATCAAATTATCATCGTAATAGAAATCGAACATCAAAAAAAAAAATGTCATAATGTCTAATCCCAAGTAGAACAACTACTAGTCTGAAAATAGTATGAGGCCGCGCCTTGAACACCTCTCTTGATCCGATATAGCTGCTGACATGGTAGCTACTGTAGTTTTAGTGGTGGAAAAAGCCATGACCCTACAGCACATCCAACTAATTACCGCGCCAAATAAGCATTTGGTGGATCATACACTTTATCAACTCCGTGTCTGGTTGGTCACATAATGATATCAAATTAAATCTCATCTCTTATCAAATTAAGTATGATAACACAAGTAATATAATTTATAAATCTAAGACTCTGCTTTACTAATGAACTCATGGTTGAATATGTCTGAAATAACTTTCTGCTGGCAGAATTTCTTGTGTACAAACATAATACATCAAATTTAATTACATAAGTGGGCTCCTGTATGCTTTATCTTGGTAGGATTTTGAAGGTACAAAATAGATAGCTTTGTTCCCACTAAAAGGAATGAATAGTAGACACTTACTGGCCAAACAATTTTATTCCTCTATCTCTTCTAATTTCTAATCCCATTAGTATTGTAACTACCCAAGATGCTGTTTAAATAACAGGGTTATGTTTTCAATCATACCTTTCCTATGACAAGCTAACTATGCGTCAACATAAAATATAAAACGAAACCTGATCACCCATCAATTTTATAATAAACACCAATGACTATAATTTAGAATAACTAAATCCTAATCACTACATCCTATGACTCTATTTTCAAACCATACAAATATTTCTATTTTGTAAACCAATTAATTTACCTTTCACCATGTAGTTTCTCTAGTTGTCCTTATAAATATCCTCCTCGGTCACACCCAATAGAGAAGTCATTTTCCATCATTTAGTGACCTCTAAATCATAAGCGGCTGACAATAGAAAAATCTAATGGATGTCATTTTTATAACAGAGAAATATACTACCATCAACACCCTCAACTTCAGAGTAACCTTTTTGCAACCAAACTCACTTTGTATTTCTCAATACTTCTATATGAACCAATCTTTTTCTTGAACACCCATTTGCAACCAACAGTTTTTCTTCCTTCAATAAATGGTACAAGATCTCATGTATCATTCTTTCAGAGTTCTCTACTTCATGTAGCAATCTTCCAATATTTTGCATCATTCATGCCTAATACCTCTTCTATAGATCTTAGTTCATATATGTTAGTATTCAAAGAAAAAATACATCTTCAATCATCAATTGAATACCTTTCAAGTGGTTGTCTATGCCTTGTAGATGTTCAAACAAGATGAGTTGGAGGTTCTTCCTCCTCTTTTGAAGATTTAGAGTTACATGAGTTCTCCTCAACTTCTTGTCTATCTAGAGGCCTCAATTCAATTTTTTCAGGCATAGGGGGAAGTTGAATCATATCTTTATGTTTAGTTTACTTTCGCTACAATGTAACAAAGGAATATTTAGTTTATCCAAAAATAACACTTCTACTATATAAAACCTTTTTTCAATAAGATCCCAAACCTTGTATCCTTTCACACCATAACTATATCCAATAAAGATACATTTCACAGCCATGTTCTCTAACTTTGTTCACTTCTCCTTTTGTACATGTGCATATACCTCACAACTAAAAAACTCTAAGATATCTCAAAGAAGGCTTGTGTCTCGAATAGGCCTCTATAGGCCTCTTATCAACAAGAGTTGATGTAGGAGAACTTTTTAATCAAGTAATAACCAATGGTAATAGCTTCAAACCAAAACCTTTGTTCTATACCAACACCACCTAGCATACTTCTAGCTTTCTCCATCATTGTTTTTTTCATTATTTCTACAACTCCATTCTGTTATGGAGAATATGGAGATTTATTTTATCTCAAAATATCACAATCCGTACAAAATATATCAAGATCACTAGAGAAAAAAATCATCACCATTATCAGTACTCAAACATTTTATTTTCTTTCTAGTTTGCAACTCAACCATTGCTTTAAATTATTTAAAAGGATTAAAAACTTCATATTTTCTCTTTAGAAAGTATACCCATGTGCTCCTATTATAATCATCAATAAATGAAACATAATATGTGGATTTTCCAATCGACAGAACAACTATAGGAACAAACACATCAAAATTAATAAGATCCAATACACCACAAGATTTATGATAACTCAAGTGTTTAATATTGTTTATTTTTCATAAATGCAGTGCTCACAAAAATCAAAATCAAGATTACAATTAGACAACCCTTCAACAAAGTTTTTTTATTTTTCAAGATCCTTAGACCCTTTTCTCCAATGTGGCCAAGTCTCTAGTTTCATAACATAGTATTTTGTGTTGGTAAATTTGATTCAAAAGAAAGAGCCCCTTGCATACCCAAAATACCTGACATCCCACTGAAGATGAAATGGGCTGGCCTCTTCGAATGAATTCACCAGAGAATTTATTTTCATAGAAGTGTTATTACATTAATAGTGTATGTATCAAGCTTATACAATGTCCCAAATCTAACACCTCTAGTAATCACCATAACACCTCTAACCATCTTTCATCTTGCATTAGAAAAGACTAGTTTCACACCTACATCTATTAGTTTTCTCACAAATTACAAATTTTGTGTTAATCTAGGGATATGCAACATGCCATTAACCTTTTCTATTCTACCATTAGGGGACCTGATTCTAACTTTACCACAACCAACAATATTTAAATGAGAATTATCACCCAAGTACACCTTACCTCCATCAAATTCTTCACATTCAAGAAATAATCTCTATTAGAGTTCATATGAAAAGATGCACCTGATTCAATTAACCATGCATCATTATTTGCATGAGTAGACAAAGCTACAATGAATGCTTCACCATCTTCCTTCTTAGATTCATAATCAAAATTCAATCTCTTATTTTTCTTCTTCTTTTCTTCTTTGCAATCCTTATGAATGTGTCTAGGCTTACCATAGTTCCAGCAAATAACTTTAGACTTTCTAAGAGACTTGGATCTCCCCTTGGACTTGGATTTATCATGCTTCTCATTCTTCTTTCCTTTTTCCTTAAGTCTTCCACAAACATTTAGGGCCTCCTTGGCACTAATGGATACCTTCCTCCTCATCTCTTTAGAAAGTAAAGAACCCATCACATCTTCATTCTTCAATATAATAATACTCCTAATAGTTGTAACAAAACAATCCCATGAATCAAGCAAAGAACAAAGCAAGATTTGGCATTTCTCCTTCTCATTCATTTTGACACCAATTTTTTCCAATTGAACCACCAACATATTAAATGCTTCCAAGTAGTCTGTAATTCATCCACCCTCTTCCATTCTCAAGGAAATATTGTTCACTAAATATTTGGCTTGATATATCTCACCAAGTTTCTTTCATAATTTTTGTACAGCGGTCTCTTCATGTACATTGATTAAAACAAGTTCTTCCAAGAACAATATGATTAGACCCTTGTCTTTACAATCCATAACATAATATTGAATAGCAAAAGTAGGACCTATAAGCCTTGAAACATCCTCATCAACAACATCACATAGATCTTGATCCATCAACAAATCCTTCATTTTCAACTTCAACATCTAAAAATTATTTTTATAAAATTTATCCACCTCCAAATTTATCCACCTTCATTCTCCTTCATGAACTTGCCATCTAAAAAAAATTGTAACAAGATTACAAAGTATCTTTTGCACAAGATCCCACTCAAATCTAATTAGTTCGAAAAACCCAACAACCCACAACTGAAACCAAAGGTGATGAGGCTTTGATACCACTTGTAAGGAAGTTAAGGTAGCAAAAAAAATTCCTACACTAACCTTGAGACGAGGGTAATGTAAAAAAATTTAGATCTTCAAAACAATTACAAAAATGAAACACAAATAAACATAAAAATCATGTATTTTACAACATAGTGATTTACATGGGGAAAACCCTTTTGGGAGAAAAAACCCCACACTCCAAAAGCTACCTAATATTTTATTCAAAAAACACAAAAATTGCAATATACTTGTCGAGAAAGCTTCTCACAAGAGTATCGCCAACCAAAGATCTAGAGGCAACATGATTGCTATCAAAATCTCAAAATGCATCACAATTCATATCCATAATGTAATGCCCTCACAATAATAATATATACATAAAATGTAGCTTTCAGGGGCACTACCCTCGAACCCTTGGCAAGGTGTGCAACTCCTAAACCCCACAAGGGATAATCGCCCCATGTTCACCTATCAACAATAAACCTTTTGTAATTGCAAGGTTGAGACACATTTTCCTAACATCAAGGCCACTTGTTGACCTTACAGGATTGAAGTGGCATAAATCCCAAAAAAAAATATGTTTTCCTTTTATTTTATTTATATTGAAACAAAGAAAATAATAATGCAAGGAAGATGATAGCCAACAAGCTACCAAGAGAAAAAAAAGAAAACAATTACATTACAAAATCCCAACAAAACCTAGCATAAAACAAAACCAACAACCCCACAAATAGTATTACAAAATCATATTATATTTTCATCATACATTATAATTTTTTGAAACATAGAACATCTTTATGCAACTAAAAATTTTGTAATTTGATCTTATCTAAGTGATTGTTGATTTTAGAATTTTCTTTGGGGACTCTCTACAGCTAAGAACACAAAGAGGGTGCTACCACAAAAGTGTGTCCCACTTTTGGGACATCCTAATTTTTTCCTGAAATCACTTAGTTTTAGAAAAACTAATGATTTAAGCCTTGAGAGGTTCTATCTAAAGGGTTTTAATTGAAGAGGGTTAGATAAAACCCCTCTAGTATTAAATCATACCCACAACAGAGTCTCCTTTGCACCTATCAAAAGTTGGTAAAAAAACATTTTTTCTCTACCTTTCGAGGGATTAAATAAAGTCATTTAGAAATTATATTTTGCAATATTGTATCCCTCAAAATGATCTTTCCAATAAGTATAGTTTTGATATGTTTTCATTTTATCATGATTTAATTTTTCAATGTTTTACTAAACATAGGTTTTTAATCAAACATCAAGTTCTTCATTATACAAAGTGTAATGCCCCTCCGTGTCAGTTGTTCTGAACTTGTGTGTGAGTTTTTGTGTGTGCTTCATTGATTACTATGTTATTTGATTGTGTGAAAAATATCATATGTTAGTAGTCATGTTTAAATAATTAATCAAATCATAAGTGATTTGCAAGGTTATTTAAAATATGATTAGAAATTAAAATAATAATCAATTAAATTAAATCAAATGATTTAGAACAAATGATCAAATTAAACTAATTGTTAAAAGTAAAAGTGATATTATTAGATAAATTGATTTAAATTGTTGAAGTTAATAATAATTATGAACAAAATAATCTTGAAAAGATAATTATTATAATAAGAAATTTAAATGGATAAGGAGATAGGAAATTGAAGTGTTTTAAAGCAAGAAATGAAACTACACCTATAGAGCATTTGGAAGTCGAAGAGAACTGGAGAATATGAAAAATAAATAAATAAAGCAATAGATAAATATTAGTAGTAGTGGTAAAAATATTACATTTATTTTGAATCTTGCAAATGGTTGATTTTAATTATTTTAATGTGGAAGTAATTAATTATGTATTGTGGAGATAATGAATATATATTCAAATAAAAGTTCAATTTTGTGGATTTAAATTTATTTAATTTTTAATCATATGCATGAAAAAGGCAACAAAAGGAATTAGAGGATTAATAATTATTTTGAGTTATTTCTTGAGATGTGACTTTTGGTATTCACAGGAAGAGGAAATGGAAGAGACTTTTTATGTGTGATTTTATTTAGGGGATTTTTATTGGTAGGGGGTGGTTGCATTTCTCTTTCCAATAGATTTTGGAGAAATTTGGCATTCACTTTTTCTATCATGGTATTGCATTCTTTTTCTATTATTCTGGAGAATTCGTTGAAGAATAAGATTTAAAGTTTGAGGGAGGATTTTGGAGCTATTGCTGAAAACAAGCGTTAGCGGAGGATTTGATCTGCAAGGAGGATAAGGCTGCTACAGTTTTCTCCAGCCACAGAATGCCAGGTTCTCCTTCTTCTTTTAAATTATCTCTCTTTCTCTAGCATCAAATGAAATAAGAATTCTTTGTTGTGAATGAAATTTTCTCTTGGATTTGAAATTTAATGCTTGTAGAAAATTCTCGAATCTTTAGAAATGTTTTGGACTATTTTTCAATCAGGAAAATTTTACTGGGGTGGGACTGTTATTGATTTAAAGTGAAATTTTGTTGGGATTATGGAATTGAACAGTGTTACTGTAGTTTTGTGTTCAAAATTATAATAAAGCAATAAAAGAATAATGTCCTGTCTGGGAATTCGGGGTTGTGTAAATCCTCATTTGTAGATAAATTTTACAAATTTATTTTGTGTATAGATTTATGTTGAAACAGTAACTTGTACAATTGAGTGCTATTTCTCTATATTCGAAATATTTTTATATACAATATATATATGTATATATATATATCAGATATATATATATGTATACACACACACACATATATATATATATAAATGTAAATATAGTATGAATTTTTTTTTTAAAGTTCAAGTTTCGCTGGATTAAATTGTTGAAATTTATTTTTTTAAAATGCTAACTGGGTGATGGTTCCGCCTCGGTCGTACCCACCACCTAGCCGGCAGTGGTGATGATGGTGCGGCAGCCTATAGGCTACCACGGCAGTACGTCGGACTGTTGTGACAGTCCGTAGACTGTCCACGGTAGTCCTTCGGACTGCTGTGACAATCCGCAGACTGTCCACAGCCTGGCATTCGTCCGTGTGTTGTATGGGATTTAATTCCCATTTAAACCCGTATATGTTAATTGTTGTTTAAAAACAAAAATTTCAAATAATTTTTAAGGCGCGTGTAAACTGTTATGAATATATATATATATATATATATTTATATTTAATTAATTCATTTAATTAGATTTCATTAATTTAACTGTTAATTTTATCAATTATTTATGTCTGTAATCAGTTTGGTTAATTTTCTGGTATGATCAAAATAAAATTTTATTATAGTGAAGATATGGAAATAGAAAGGAATTCCTATTAATTTGTTAAATTGTGAAATTTGATAGGATAATATAGTAGAAGGGCAATTTGTGAAAATATATATATATATCAGCATTGATTGTTTAATTCTTATTTTTAAATGTGTATAGGGTGGAAATAGAATTTAACATAGAATCAAATAAGTTATCTTTTTATGAGGTTGAGTCTTGTAGACTTGTTGGATTCTTAGAAAAGATCTATTCTCTTTTTACATTTCCTCCTCAAAAAGAATTAAAATATATAAATATGTAGTGGTTTTAAAAGGTATTTATGTGTGTGAATTATTTAGATAGATTTAAGATTTTAAGGTAGTAAGTTCTAATATGTAGTTTAAGTATTTAGAGTATTGTTATTATTGTCATTTTAAAGTATAGACAATTGGTCTTAAATGGTTTTCACAATTAATTTAAATATTGGAAGTGAGTGTTAAGTTAGTATGATGAAAGGAAAATGGAAATAATGTTTTGGACATAAGTAGTTATGAAATAATAATGAGTTAACTACCCAACTATTAAGTAGTTTTCAATTATGTTGATAGATGAAAGGAGAAATTTAAATGTATGGGCATGACTAGAGATTGATTAGGGTCTTCTTGAATTGGATAGGTTATTGGTGAAATGGGATTTTAATCTTTTGAAAATTGACTTCCTTTATATTCATTTAATGGTTGATTTGTAAGTTCTCTTTATGGATAAGTCTTTTAGAATACTTGTGATGGTTATCATAAATTGTTTTAGTTAATTGGTTAATTTAGATGGGTAAGTTGTAAAGTCATTTAGTTCTGGTTGTTAATTGATTGGCTATTAAATATTGTTCTTGTTTGAATTTTTGGTTGTTGTTTATTATGCGAATGTTTGGTGGAGTTGTGAGTGGTTGAGTATTTAAGGTGTTCTTTAATTTGGTGCCTTGGAAGTGTTGAATAATTTTGATGGTGTTGTCTCGGTGTGAATTTCTCTTGAGCTACTCCCAGGTTTTGAAAGGATTTATATTTCTTAAATTTGTGTTGTTAGTTGATTGGAAACTCTTACTGCTTTGTCTACCCTTGTTGATGAGTCCTTGAGTATTTGATTTATTTTTGGGCATCCAGAGGCGAGGGGAATCTTGTTGTCATGCTTGTTGATTTTGTCAAAGGTCTTTTGTATACCAACTGTATGGGTATCTTGTGAGGAGGAAATTGAGGTCTCCCAAGGAATGCCTAGTTGGTGGCTTTTGGTTTTATTAAGTGATTTCGTTGAATTAAAGGTTGATTTTCTTTTGTGTTTTCCTATTTGAGGTGACACCATTGTTGATTTGTGGATGGGTCTTGATGAATCTTCCCTTTTTATGGCTTTTCTGATTTACTCTCTTATTTGAGGAAATTTTTATCCTTGTGTTTGAATTATTAGAGAAAAACTTTTGTTGCTTCACTTTACCCTCGTTTGTGG
>VDFB02206760.1:0-18780 GCA_007258455.2 Sequoia sempervirens | reverse complement strand
TTCTTGAACTGTGTTGCACAATTATCTGACCATATTATATGTCGACCGTATGTTATGCACCTATGAGCCAAATCATTGTAGAACAACTAGAAGCAACTTTGCAAAAACTCTAGAGAATGTGTGCGATCATCACTAATATAAAAGTGATACTTCTTGTCAATCAGGATTGCACCCTATCCAAGTTAAACTTAACTATCCTGCTGAAACATGGAAACACTCTCAAGTTGTGGGTGACCTATGGCGAGAATGAATCTCTAGAGTGGGCTGGTTCCCCTGGTAGATCACCTAATCTAAATGACCTTTCTGAGAAAAGGGTTAGGAGGAAACTTGAAAATGAAATCCTAAAACCTAAGGATGATTCACCAGAATTTTAAAATGATTTTGATAGTTTTTACTCACAAACAATTTCTCAAAACTTTAACCCTTACAATCTCACTTGAAACATACAACTCAGCAGTAATTTGTATGAAGGCTCAAACTGAACACAATCACACAACCTGAATTATATCAAGTTTTGCACACAGATTTACAATAACAAGACATAAAAGGATTCAATATTTTGAATCACAATGAACATCAAATTGCTACTGCAAATATGAGACAAAATATAAAAAGGAAAGCTCTGTTGTTTATTGAAACTGAAGGAGTATGCAAGATCAAAATATGAGTACAATAGTGTTTACAAAACTCTCCGCAAAATGAACAAGAGAGGAAGAAACAATAATCTAAACTAAAAAAAATTAATTTTTTCTCCAACTTATAGCTCCCAAATGTCTCCAATAGTGAGAATGGAAAAATCTAGCTGAACTGCATCTTAGAATAGCAACTTTAATGTCATTTTTGAGCTCCAAGGAAAATCCTCAAAATCAATGCCCAAACTACCTCCAAACTGGGTGAGAATGATAGAAACTTTCTATCTCCAGTGAGCTGATCCAAAAAGGACTCAAAAATCACCCCCAAACTAACTGAAAACTGAAATAGAAGGTCTAGTTTTCACAGTTTTTTCCCATTTCTCCCAAGTGAACTCAAACTCTAAAAAGAAAGCTTCTATCGACACTAACTACATTTTAAAATAACAAACATTAAGGAAATTTATAGGAATATTTCCTTAATGATGTTTTACATCATTTGTAGTTTCAGTTTTCAAAATAGAAGGTTCGAATTACACCTAATTTGAGTTTTTGTAAAAAAAAACTTCCTAACTTGAGTTTTTTTATTTTCAAAATCAAAATGCATCTCCTTTAATCTTTGATTTTTTATATGAAAAATAAAAAAAATAACCCCTAGATCACAAGGTCACATGATTTTATTTCAAAGTTTTGAAAACACTAAGGCATAAAAGAGGCTCGACCTAGGGAATGAAAGGACTAAGGCATAAGACATGATTTTCTTGAAAAATCACAAAATGAATAAAGCATGGAACTCAACCTAGGCATAAACCATATGCAAAGAAAACTCAAAATAATATCACAATGATATTAGTGGAGAAATTTGATTTCTAAATGAATGTGATAAAAATCACTAGGTTTGAATTAGGGCACATGGTTGTTTGAATTAGGGCACATGAGAAAACCCTAACAAAAAAACCATTGAATCCCTAACTTTTCGGTCTCATTTCACATTCGAGTCTTTTGGGAAAACCTTACTGCTGGTCAACATGAGTGTAGGGTTTTGAAGCTCAAACCTCTCCATTTTTAGTTTCTTTTGAAGATTTTCTAGAAGAATCTTGCAAGGAAAACAAAGGTAAATCTTTTGCTTGTCACAAAATTGATCATCAACTTCATTTTGAAGCACTCTTGGGATTCCCTGGCCGTGGCCGTGACATATTTTCTGATGTCTTTTACTTGTTTGTACTTTCTATTGATGTTCATTTTTCCTTTGAGGCCACCATTTTAAGGACTTCTAGAGCTTTTCCGTGGCATAGTGAATATATTTCTCTTCAAAAAAAAAGAAGGTAATCCCTTTCTCCATCGAATCTCTACACTTCTTCTTTTCATTTGCAAAAATATAATCTATTTGAGCCCAACATTGAACATAATAATGAGTACTCTTTCTTGCTCTCTCCATATGTTTTTTTTCTAAAACCCCTTTCATATTCTATGGTCGTGGCCTGCGAAATGTTCTAGGTAACTTTTCTTTTTAGTAGCTCGAGAGTTTCTCTACTTTAATCATTTTATGTGCAAAGATCCAACCTCTCCACTTTGGATGCAAGCATTTTATCTGGGTTTTGAAGTGTTTCCTTCATTTACAAGCCACAACCTCTATTATGCATCTCCATGTATTATTTTCATTATCTCTGAAGATTTTTCATACCCATGGCCACGACTTCATGAAGGAAATTCTAGGTATTTTTTACTTTGCATGGACTTAAGGGTTTCTTTATTTTTCTATATGTGACCCAAAGAAAGTAATGTTATTCATCTTCTTGAATGACCACAACATAAATTATTGATCCATGAAGGGTTGTGGGCCTCATTTATGCTTCTAAGTATTCTTGTTCTCAAGCAAGCCTGATAAATTTTTCCAATTTCATGTATGTTTGGAAAACTTTCTGTGTAACAACCCCTGGTGGTTTTGGCTATCCTTAGAAACAAAACAAAACCCAAAATATTTCATCGTCCTGCAAAGAAAACTTGTGCACTTCTTTTCACTTGGAACCTTAGTCCCATTACAATGTTCTTCTTGTGAAATACATTTACTTGTTTCTGAACAAGATAGGAATGGAGATAACATTGCTCACAATTCTGAAGAGACAACATGGCTTCACTTCTCTCTGTTGTTTGTTCACTTTTACTCAAAATGCAGCAAGATATCCATTGAATAATTATTTACATGGTATGAAGTATATAAATGCACATTCATTATTTACCCCTCATTGCATTGTAGTGAAAATGAATGCATTTCTTTGTCTTCTACATTCCTACATTTTTCTCTATTTGACTACTACATTTGCCTTAGTATTGATATTGTTCTATATGCAAAAGTATTATCTCCTTCAAACTTTGCATACACAGATCTTTGATGATCATTATACACAGATAGTCAATAATGGCTCTTTTGTTCTTCATGTTATGATTAAAAATTCTTCCTTTTTATTGTTTTCTCATCTCTATTTCTATAAGACCCCATTTCTATGAGGCATACGCTACCCCTACCTTGTCAACCCTACCCCATTGGCAAGCTAGTGAGCTCACTAGCTTGTCAAAGGTACCACATTTTACATACATTTCTACGAAGACATTATTGTCAAAAAATTCAAATGCCTTGTCCATGCTTCCATTTTGAGCCTATATTACAATTATGGCATGCCACATTACCACATTTCTTTAATGCATTCTATCTGAAAAATCATGTGAGCATTAGCAAGCTAGTGAGCTCACAAGCTTGCCAATTTAGTAGGGTTGACAAGGTAGAGGCAGCATGAAAAAATGCCTCATAGAAATGGGGACTCATGATGATCTACATCACCGTGAGTCCCCATTTCTATGAGGAATTCTTTCACACTGCCCCTATCTTTTCAACCCTACCGAATTGGAAAAGCTTTTGAACTCACTAGCTTGCCAATTTGGTAGGGTTCACAAGGTAGGGGCAGCGTGATAAAATTCCTCATAGAAATGGGGTCTCGTAGTGATGTAAATAACCATGAGACCCCATTTCTATGAGGCATTTTCTCACACTACCCCTATCTTGTCAACCCTACCACATTGTCTTGTGGCATGCCATGATTGCAAGATAGGCTGCACCTTTCCCCATGTTGCTAACTTAGCCTTGAATAAAGAGTCTTGAAACACTAGAGAGAAGGGTTAGAATCCCTTTTAGGTAGACTAATCAAGGAAACATTTAAAACATATCACAACATAAGTGATGAGGTAAGTTCAGTGATGAGGTAAATTTAGAAATAGAGATGAAAACCAAAATAGATTCAAAGATCTATCAGTGTGGGAGGAGTATATTCCAATTTTGTAGAGACATGTATGGAAAATTTGGTAACATAGACAATGCAATCAACTGTTTGATAAAATTCACATCACCATGATACCCCATTTCTTTGAGGCATTTCTTCAAACAACAGATTGCCTTGTCTATGTTGTTTGATAAAATTCTTTGGTAGACATGTATGGAAAATTTGGTAGCATAGAGAAGGCAATTAGCAGCTTGGTATAACTGTTTGACAAAATATCTCAATAAGATATGTCCTCATGGATTGGAATGATTGCAAGATATGCACAAAATATATTTATTGAAAAAAGCTTTACAAAATTTCAAGCATATACAATTTGTAGGTGTAAAACCAAATTCAACTACATTTTCCAACATCCCCCATGCCTATACCAAAATGAAAGCTTTGTAGAGTGGTATGCAAATCCATACTAAAGGATTGAGAAATGATGTATTATTTTACTTCCTTATAAATTTTGTCATATATATGTATACAAAATGTGGAAGCATACACAATGTAAGTCAAATTTTTAACAAAATGCCTCAAAGAGATGTGGTTTAAAAATGTAATTGGCAAGTGTAAAGAATTGTGCAATTTAAAATGTGCATTGACAAGCTAAGGTTATAATGACAAATGAAGCAATGATCAACATGGAATATGCAAAATAAAAAAATCAAAGCAAACCAAAATAAAATGAAAGAAAAAGTGTAAAGACTTCACATACCTAAAAAACCAGAGTTTCAAATGGAGGAGTTATACCCAATTATATAGTCTTTGCTTCTTTCTTCAAACTCCTCAACAATTTGACTTTTTCAAAAGTTTTCTTCCCTCCAAACTTCAATTGTATATCACTCTTCAATGGAATTCATACTTGAATTGATATTATATTCCTTTCAACATGAAAACTCTACTATTTCATGCAAAGGTGGTGGAAAGATCATGAAAAAGGTGGTGGAATGCGAAAAACTTGAATGCACACTTCACAAAATCATCAAAAAGCTTTTTTTTGTCAGAACACACGCATAACTAGGAAAATATGCAGAATGTGGGCCTTGAGATCATAGGTATATTGGAGTTGTTTACCATTTTAGAGCAGCCAAAAATGTGCTCACATTATAAGCCCTTAAGGCACATTATGTCTTTAACTTTAAAATAGCGACTTCATATCTCTACTACAAAACATGCTCATGGTATGAGAGAAGTTAAATTTTGTATGGGTTTCTTTTATCTCTCTTTCTCTCTGTCCTCTGCCATCTGCCCTTAGGCCTGAGCCCTCAACCTCTGCCCCCTCTCTCTCTCTCCCTCAAGACTCCCTCCTACCCCTCTCCTCTCTGAGAGTCTCTCTCTCTCTCGCCAACCATCTCTCCCTCTACCCCTTGGCCTCTGCCCTTAAACATTGTACCCTCTATCCCACTCACTCTTCTCTCTACCCTTTATCCTCTCAGCCCCAATGCCTAAACCCCTCAACCCCTCAGCCTCAGCCCATGAACCTAAACCCACTTAGAGCCCTCTACCCTCTACCTAAGCCCTTAAACCCTAATCCCTCAACCCATATACCCTCTATCTATACAAGCTGGACCCTCAACCCTAATCCCTCCAACCCTATACCCTCAAACTCTACCCTTAGTAGCGACCCTCTTTTTGTTAAAACTTTAGACATATTATAATTTTGTGTGGTAATATTATGTAAGTGGTTTTATACAATTAATTTAAGTGTGAAGAAGGTAGAAATTAAATAAATAAATAAATAAATAAATAAATAAATAAAACAAATAATAATAATAATAATAAATTATTATTATTAAAATACACACTCCTAAAAAGGAACAAATAAAAGTTAACAATATTAATAAATAAGTGTTTTATTAATAATTTCAGCATATGGTATTAAAAAATAAAAATTAAGTAATTAGGTAACAAGTGTTATCATCTTATCCTAAGCATTATTGATTAGAGCAACCTATTATTAATAAATTAACCACTTTCATAAGTCACATTAATTAATATAATACATCATTTAATCTAATTAATCATGATTAGGGAGATGTCACTATCCTTCATAATCCATTAATTGGTTAATCCTAAATTAATTGATTAATTAATCTTCACTATCATTTTTTTCAAATTAAAAAATTTATTCTAATCTTACTCACATGTAACTTGCATGCACAAGTCACTATCACCTTACAACTCATCTCCACTCACCCTTGTGTGAGAGTTCACACCATGCATGTGACCTTTCCTCTTTTAGCCATTTGGCTTCCCCATGTGTGCTCACACATGTGAGCACACATGGTCAAACCACCCTCCCTTACATGTCATAGACATGTCATTATCAAGCCACCCTCTTTTTTATATGTCATAGACATGTCAACATCCCATCTACCCAAGGTGTGCTCACAAATCAAAATTTGTATTTTAAAATTAGAATTCTCTTTCATATAGTTATTTGGGCTTGTTCTATTGACTTTAGGGTAAAAATGAACCCCCAGGGTAAGTACCTATGGGGTGGAAGCTTATTGAAAGCATAATATGGCCTTTTGGGCAAAGTATGAACCCCTAAAAGGTCACTTAAAGAGAAGTGACGAATTTTATAGTCTTGGGAAAGGTGTGGAGACTTGTCATATCCATTTCTCCCAAGGTGTGCTCACACATGTGTGAGCACCCTTGGCTCCTCTCCCCATGCCATGTGGTCCTATTTTTAAAGTCTTCTTCTTGTGAAACTTGTCACAAAGTGAGGCTATCAATCCAAACTCCACCTTCTCAAACAATCCTAGCCATTGAATCAATCTCCAATCTTGACCCTCCATTTACCTCCTCTCAAGTCTATAAATTGAGGCCATTTCTTCTCTCATCAACAACACATGAATGGTATTTTTATGCTATCATTTTGAAGAAGGATAGGATTGAAAGAGGAAGAATCAAGTTGAAGAAGGCACAAAGAGAATATTTGTTGCAACTCCATCAACATCAAGGTATTCTTTACTTTGATTTGCTTTTAGAATAACTAATCAAATCTAAAAAATTTGCTAGAATCAACCTATTCTTTATTTATTTTTATTTTTCCAACTAAATCTAGAATGGAACTAATCTTTCTACTATTATTATTCCTATTTTATTTTTTCTTCTTTAAATCAATATATTTATTCTCATTTATGTTTATTTACAAAGAAATTATTTTCCTTTAATCCGGTTAATGTTATTACAAATATAAATCAATTTTTATAAAATAAAATTTATAAATAAATGAATTATTATTTTATTAGTGTTAAAATACATATGTGCTTTTGTATTCAAGTTCTTTATAACATCTAATTAATATTCATTTAATTCTTAAATGAAATAAGTTTTAAAGTTAGATTGTTCTTTGGAAATAAATAAATTAATAGATTTTTTTTAAAAAAAAAGGGGGGTATCAATTGGATAGATTAAATAATAAAATATTCGGTCTAATTAACTATCAAAGGGTGGGTTTATTCATTAAAAAAAAAATATATAATAATAATAATCTATAAACTTCTTAATTTTAATAAAGTTATCCTAACTTAGCAAGACAATAAATTAACTAACATCGATGGTTGATGAAGATTTAGTCCAAACTATGGTTCTATGCGATAGTATTTAATTTCCTTTGAATAAATATGGAATTGGTTACTAGCTAATGTTGAATATAATTAATGGACTTATAATATATCTCTTTTCTTCATAAATAATGATAAACTATGAGTATGGACTTAGTTATAGAAATTTTAAAATAGAGGAATGACAACATTTATATCTTATGGCAATACTATATTTTTATGACAATAATTACAACTCTATAATAATAATTATGACCATTAAACATTAAATTATAAGCTTAAATTTACAAAATACTATCTAACTTAAGGCATTAATAACATATCTTTAATCAAATTTATTTTTTGTTATGCCACAAACTTAGCTCTTAGATTTATTGTAAACTCTCTCTCCATGTAATAAATTTATTTTCTTGGGATTTAAGGTTTATAGCACATCATAGTTATGATTTAATATATTTACAATAAACTTAAATATCATGGTTATTCTTTAAATTAATTTTCTCCCTCAATATACAAGTAGATTCATTTTTTTTCTTAAAACAAGGTTGACTCATTTAATTACAACAAGGTCATAGTGAATAAATAATTATGTAATTATTCGAATATTATCAAGAATAAACTTATGCAAATTAATGCAAACCTTCTTTAGATAGATCATAAATCTTGAGGCATTAGTAGTATAACTTATACAATTAAAAATCAAGGCTCTTATTAAGACATTGTATTGGTTTATCTATCTAAGAAATTAGTGTAATAACTTATACAATTTAAATCAAGTCTCTTTTTAGTTGGATTATTTATTTATGCAACCAAAATTAATAAACTTTTTGTCTTGAAACAATAGATTATGCCATGAAGTCTCTTTGAGTTGGAATTATTTATGCTAACTTAGATGAATATTTATCTTGAAAATATTAGTGTCATGCAATTTAAATCAAAACTACTTATTCTATGACATAGACTATGCGAATAGATTCAAACTTTTCCTTTCTAGAAAATACTAACATTTCAAAATAATTAGATTCATACCATCTATAAATTAGATCACCCATCTTGAAGAATTTAACTTTATGTTTAAGTGTTTTTATTTCATAAATGGATTTGACTATTCAATTCATTGTTACAAAAATTTATACTTTCATAGGATGTAAGTAATACTTCTTTCTAGCAATTATACTTGAATAAATAGTTTTTTTTAGTAAGTTCATTTAATTTTACTTCCTTAGCAAGAAGGTATAAAGTTTTTATATTCCATTTGGTTTATGTGCACAAGCTACTTTTCTTATTATTTGATAATGCATTTAATTTCTTCTTAGATAGAAAACTTAAATAAGAGGAGGAAAACATAAAAACTAGCAGTGTTCGGTATTAACGGTGCCTCTGACTCACGTTTACGGGTAATGTCGTCGCGCTTGAGTTACTGCACTTATAGCCTAATAAAGCTGCAACAACGGCATCTGTGGCATCGTCCCTATAAATCACGGGGAGTAATAAGGAACATTTTGGAGTTAAAATCCAAGGGGCGGGAAATCCCTCTTGGATCGATAATCTAAAAAAAGATAATACTATAATGGACTTACATCCATTAGTGAAAATCATAGAAAACCCCAATCGGGTTTGGGCATGGAAATTGACTTTTTAATTCTTTTATTTTTGATGATTTGTTGTTCAACGGGAAAGGGTGACGTGACTTATAGGAATCTAGGACATAGATGAATTATGAAACAAGCAAAAGATCACCATGAATCTTTATGCTCCCTCATGTGGGTAGCAACCAAAGAGAAACTGTCTGGGGAGATGGCCCTAGAAAGGGTCGCGTACCCACACAATAGTTTACATCCAACAATAGATTAGAAAACAGAACTACATATTATACGCCTTGATCCCATGCTGAAACGGTGTATGTAGGCAGTCTAGGGATGGAGTTGTCCCTAGTATGCAGGCATTGGGGGTGGGGATTTAGGATTGGTTAAGGGTGTTTACCTTATTGGCCTTGTCAAGATACCTTAAGATAAAGGAAGATAAATAAATATTAAAATTGAAGCTAGAGATTACTTGTTATACTCAGAAGGAATCCCGGATGGATTCACTTGATTCCTCGAGGCTTTAGGCCAAATTCTAAGGTGGGACTCAAGCTTTTATTATTATCTCACATACTCCTAAGGACGTTGACCTCGGTGCACTCCTAGTAGGGGAGTGTAGTCTTTAGAGAGTGACTCAGGACCCAGATGGTCCCAATGAGTCTAAGTCTCTGGCCAGAGCATTTTCTAACCCATGTGGTTAGATGTCTACCTTATTTAGATAGATAGATCTTGGTCCCCAAATGGACATTAACCTAACCCGAAAGGTTAGATGCCTATCCCAGATGGATAGATGAATATTGGTCCCGAATGGACATTATCCTAACCCGTATGGTTAGATGCCTATCCCGGATGGATAGATGCCTATCCCATATGGATAGAAGTTCCTGAGTATACAACTAATTGAGCAAGACATTAAGGGATTTACTTAAAAAAAAATAGTGAAATTTTTGGTTCAAGGAAGTGTGGGTCTTTACATGGATGAGATTTCGTAGCTGACAAACCCTAATAATCAAAGTTAGGGAAAAATCATTAAATGAGAGGTCAAGATGTCATTTGAGAAAATAAAATTGGCGATTGAGAATAAATGTGAGAACCAGTCCAAAAGAGATAAAAGATTTTTGAAAATCAAGAGAAGATAAAAGCTGCTTGATTTGTAAGATTCAAAAAATCAAGAGGCTAAAGGTTGAACTGAAAAGCAGATTTGAAAAATCAAGAATTTGCTCAATTACTTGATTTTTGGAAGAAGATTACCATTTTGGATTAAATTAATTCAAAATATGGATTTTGTGTGACAATAAATAATCGATTTTTAAATTTATTGCTAAAATGAAGTGATAGTTAATAATGTGGGATCATTTTTAAACAATTAATTTATTTAAAATGAGAGAAATTAGGTAATTAAATAATTGAGATAATTATTTAATTTAGAGGATTATGACCAATAATTAAATAAATTAATAAATTCATTTAATTATGAGAATTAGTGACATATTAAATAAATAAATAAAATTCATTTATTTAATAGTCGAAGAAATAAATGAATAAAGGTAATTAAATAAATTAAGAAAATTATTTAATTGTAAGAGGACAATAGACCCTTGGTGACGTATTGAATAAATAAATATAATTTATTTATTTAATAATCATGAAAAATAAATAGATATTAATTAATTAAATAATTAGAATTATTTAATTAATAGTCAAATGTGGACCAAGGACATAATTAAAATGTCATAATTATGCTAGGACAAAAGATGAAAAATTAAGCTTGTAGGCCTAGGTCATTTTTAATTGTCTACACATTGTAATCAAGATCTTCATAATTATGATCATCATCAAACATACTAGCATTCTCATTCAAGTCCTTCTAGATACCAAATTTATCTTCAATACAATAAAAACTCAACTCTATAACTGCAAGTCATAAGACTTTAACAGAGAGAAATCTGGACCAACAACATTTCTTCCGTACCTCAACCATAAACCAAAAAAAATCATAGTTCACAATAAGTGAACATAAATCACATTGTACAATGAATCAACAACCAAAAATATAGATATAGAAGCTTCCAACAACCATGATCAACATATCTGAACAAAAAAAACATACAAGAAAATCCTAGAGGAAAAACTAGAGCAACCATTGAACACCTACAATAGTTCTTCAATACAATTTTCTCAGTATCCTTGAAATATATAGCCAATAAGCTACAACTATGACACTAATGACAACAACAACTAGTTGATAACCAATTGACCAGTTGACATCAATGAAAACACCTTCATTCTTTCCATTCTTGCAATAGAGGGGACCAATTAAGAAAACACCTTTTGGATGAGTGACATTGAGAATTTTAGTCATGTCTTATCTCATGTCAGTGAACAGAGAAAAATGATGCGTGAGGCTTCTAACTTTGTACGTCCTATCTCTCCAACAATGTTAGATTCTTTACCCATTTCCAAGGATATACTTTCTAAATGGAGTGTTAGTCCTACCATGATCTTTATTCTTCAAATGTTAGAAGTTATTATAATAGCCTCTAGTGGCGAATCAGACAGATATGTCCCCAAAAACTATGTACCAAAGGATAGCTCCAAAGGTTATTTCCCTTTTGACTTTGAATGTGAACAAAAATCTAAAGGGTAACCCCACATAGTTATGTATCAGAGAGTGAATCTGAGGGATACTCTCCGCTAGATTATTTTAATAGTCATTCCATGTAAATACAAGGATACTGAAATCCTATTGATCTAAATTAAAATCATGTTTTGGAAAACTTGTGTATAAGATCTTCTTTCAAATTTCTTATGTATGAATGTGTGTCCTTTTTGAAATCTTTTGAGTGCTATGTAAATATTTCTAGGTTCTAATTAAAGATGAAACCTCTAGGTATAACTTTTCTTTTGAAAAATTGTTAGAACTAGAACTAACTTGGAGGGAAGCCAAGAAGTAGGATAGGGTACAAAAATGTTGAGGCTAAATTGGATCATATTTTAGCTATGATCCATGAGGCAAGAGAAAGAATTGGGAACCTCGAACATGAGGTAAGAGGAAAAGAGAGGGAAGAACAAGAAGTTCCTAATGATGAGGAAGGTTAAAATTCCCATGATCATAGTTAGTCAAGTGAACATAAGGATGATGAATCCTAGTCTAGATCAGAGGCAAGCAAAAGGAAACAACTTGCAAGTGAGCTATCTCGAGATCTGAGGAAGATCACCCCTCTAAATTTTGAAGGTTGCACCAGTGGGGATGTGGCTATGGCATGGGTCACAAAGATGGAAAAGTATTTTGAAACCAAGAATTATTCTGATATAGCTAAAGCCATTTGGGGAGTATTTCAGTTGGCTGGACAAGCAACCAACTAGTGGATGAATAAAAACATAGAGCTTGGGCTAAGTTCCTCAAATATTAATTGGAGTGAATTCATGGAAATATTCTGAAAGTAGTGGATACCTCAACAATTTTATGATCAAAAGGTTACCTACTTTCAAAACATGGGGCAAGGATATTCCTTAGTTAACGAATAATGGGAGAAATTCACTCATCTCCTAAGGTATGTAACCATGTATGAAAGAGATAAGCAATTTTGCATAAGAAAATTTATCATAGGTCTCAATTCCCAAATAGGAGAAAGGTAGATGTGTGTGGTCCTACTTGTTGGAAACACAAGGGCAGAAAATTGAGGAGGGGGGATGAATCAGTTGTCATAGAAATTATACAAATTAAACTTATTCTCAGATCTAATAGATAAACATGAAAGCATAAAACATCACCACATCAAAAACACACATAACACCAAGATTTTTTACGTGGAAACCCTGTTAGGGGAAAAACCATGGTGGAGGTTAATCCACAAGATTATACCCTATTAAAAGTATAAGAGAATTATAATTTGGGAATGCACATGCATTCAAGCACACTGCCTAGATCTCACTACTCAAATGCAATAAGGCTTACTGTCCAAAGGAAGACACACTATCTTACAGAAACATTTAGATTACATCCAAAAATTTGAATTGAGAAAATAGCATCTACTAATGCCTAATTATAGTTTTGGTTAAGCACATAAACTCTTCTCACTCTTCTTCACACTCTTCTTTTTCCTTCGAATGATTATAAAATTATTCACACACACGACTCACACACCTCTCACACTACTCACACAATCTCATGCCTTCAAAAGATACAAAAAATTGTGAGCACATTGATCAATGTAGATGTACACCACATGATCTAAAAACATCCATGAGTATCATGGAATACCATAAAAGCATCCACAACAACTTAGATTACTAGAATCACATCTTCTTTCAAGAATGCCAATTGAAACAATAGAATAACTGTCAGAACACAGATACTCATAACTCGATCAAATCTTCATGCGGATATCTAAAACTTAATGTGGATAAACTAGATATTCTAAAAAGGAAACCCTTTAATCCACAACCTCTGATCATTAACATACTAAACTAGCCAACATATAGAACTCCACTGCATCACTGACAACCTACAATTTTCTTTATTACAATTTCTCAATATCCTTGACATATACAACCTTAAAGACATTAATGCCAATAGTGTTGACATCAATGAAAACCACATATTAGCAACATCCAACACTACTACCATGGATCTTGTATACAATAAAGCCATTAAGCAAGAGTAGATACCTAAATCTATCTTGGCCTACCATGAAAATAATCAGAGGAAGTTTAATTTGTTAGAAGCCAATAAAGCTAGGAAGAGGCCTAGTGAAGAGCAACATTTTCAAAGGATAGGGAACAAAGGATTCTATAATATGTAGAATGAATCAAGAAGGGATCATAGGAGGAACAACAACAACAATAATGCCAGTACGAATGAAGTAATTTTTGGAAGGCCTACAACAAGAAAAAGGATCGTTGAAAGGATTTTTTGTGTGGTGGAGATCACTTTGCAAATTAGTGTCCCAACAAACCACCAGGGATGCAACCACATGGGAATCCTCTATCCCCTCAATGATTAGTTCTCCATTAAGGGATTCATACGATGTTAGACAATCAGCAAGTGGAGTACCAGATCACTCTAGTGGAAATTCTAGGTACTTTTTTTAGTACACCCGTCTCAATTTTAATTAATACTAGTTGTACAATTTTTTTTGTTTCTCCTAGTACAACTAGTAAAATTTCTAGAAATGTTGACTAGAAGGAAAATTCTTGGATTATTGAATATGAAAACCCAATAAGAGCTAAGATGGATCAATATTTATTTGGAGCAAGGCTTGAACTTCCAAGTTTCTCTATGGAAGTGAATTTGTATGTAGCCCCTTTAGGTTTTTATGACATCATTTTAGGGATCTGAATTAGTTGTGAAAACATAGGGCCAAAGCAGATTGTCATGATAAAACATTAGAATGTAAATAGATGATCTAGGAAATTGGGTATCATTGCAAGGAATGCCTAGAGAAGTTAAGTTGTAGTAGATCTCCATTGTACAAATGCATAGCATAAAGAAGAAAGGTTATCAACTCTTTGTGGTGAAAATGGAAAAACTTGAGGAATGCAAAGAGTTCATTTATCAAGATGATGTAGCATATTATGGACCTCAAGACCTCTAATAAGTCGAAGATGGTGAGGTGGTAGAATTGGGAGTGTTAGATAAGAAGAAATATTCTATCCTAAGGAACTTTACGAATCTATTTCTAGATGAACTAACTGGATTACGTCCTAAGAGAGTGTTTGATTTCCTCATCAACATAGTTTTGGAGGTGGAGCCTATATCTAAAGTGCCATATAGGATGACCAAATAGAATTAATGCAGCTAAGATCTTAATTTTAGGAATTTTGGTCCAAGGGATTGATAAGGCCCATTGTTTCACCTTGGGAAGTTCCAATGATCTTCATGAAGAAGAAAGATGGTACACCATGCTTGTGAATTGATTATCATTTTCTTAACAAGGCAATGATAAAGAATAAGTATTTGTTACCACGTATCAATGATCTCTTCAATTAGATGTGAGTAGTGGATGTGTTTTCAAAAATTGGTCTATGGTTAGGATATCAACTAAGGATCAAAGACAAAGAAATTTTCAAAATAGCTTTTAGGACTAGGTATGGTCATTAAAAGTTCACAGTCCTACCATTTGGACTAATAAATATACCTACAACATTCATGAACCTGATGAATAATGTATTAAGGGACTTCTTGGATAATTTTATGTTGGTCTTCTTGGATGATATTCTTATCTACTCCAAGAATGAAGAGGAACATCTCCAACATCTAGAGGTTTTTCTCCAATGATTAAGAAACCATAAGCTCTATGGGAAACTCTCGAAGTGTACCTTCTTTTATAAGGACGTGTAGTATCTAGGTGATGTGATTTCAATGGATGGGATTATAGTTGACCCAACAAAAATAAAAGTAGCGCTTGAATGACCAGTGCCTAAGAATGTGTCAAAAGTTAGAAGCTTTAAGGGTTTGGTAGGTTACTATTAGAAATTTCTTTCCAGATTTTCTAGAATAGATTTTCCCATTACCTCCTTCTAGAGAAAAGGTAAGAAGTTTGAAAGGTCTAAGAAATTTCAAGTATCATTTGACCACAACTCTAATACTAAAAGTAGCTAATCTAGATGGTAATTTTATTGTTATCACATATTCTTCAGGAGAAGGTTTAGGTGGAGTGTTGATGCAAGATGGGAAATTCATAGCCTAAGTTGAGGAAGCTAAGACCTTGTGAGAGAAATTATGCTTCATATGATTTGGAATTAGCAGTAGTCTTTCATGCATTACAAATGTGGAAACACTATTTGTTGGGGAAACATTTTAAACTAAAGAATGACCATCATGCTTTTAAGTATTTGATTACCCATCCTAATATAAATGCATGAAAAGGAGATGGTTGGAATTTTTCATTGATTGTTTTCATTGCACCAAAACATTGACCTATTAATGGTTGATACAAGTGGTAGATTTGTACAAGATCCACATGAGGTGGTTAATCCTTTTCATGAACCCAAGAACCACACTACACCATAGAGACAAATGGACACACCATATTGTAAAAATCCTCCCAACACAAGTGAGGGGTTCGAACCCATGACCTCAGTTCTGATACCAATTTTTGCATTGGTTGTTGTCGCTGCACCAAAACATCAACCTGTTAATGTTCGATATAGCCGCTAGGTTTATACAAGATCCATGGGAGGTGGTTTAGCCATGTCACGAACCCAAGTGCCACCCTGCACCAAGGAGACAAAGGGACACACCATCATGTAACATGGAATTGATATCGTATTATGATTTTAACATCAACTATATCAAGGGAAAGGAAAACCGAGTTTCTGATGCCCTAAGTCGTAGGAGGCATATCTCCTCGATGATATCAATTCAAACTGATTTCAAGGGTTAAGTGTTGCAAAAATTCAAGGCTAAAAATTATTAAGATCAAGTCAAGCAAGAACTCTTGGATAATCCATAAGACCCAAGGTATAAAGGATTTCACTTTGATCTTGATGGTTTATTAAGGTTTAAGAGAAGAATCTATGTAACAACTCTGAGGAATTAAGGAATTTAGTGTGGAAAGAAGTTCATATTGCAACATGTTCTGGACATCTTGGAGTAACCAAGTTGTTGGTTAATGCCAAGCCATTCTATTTCTAGAAAGGGATGAAAGGAGATGCTACAAAATTTGTAGCGATTTTCTTAGAATGTCAAAGAGTGAAGGTAGAGCATCATCACCCTATAGGTCTTTTGTATCACCATGAAGTTCCTAAAATTAAATGGAAAGTCATTAGTTGGATTTTTTGAAATGTCTTCCAATGTTAAGGAATAAGCATAACACCATTCTGGTAGTAGTGGATAAGCTTACAAAGGTGGCTCATTTTATTCCAAAGAATCTAATAGATGGAGCTCCTACTATACCTCAAAAGTATTTAGGTTACATGGAGTTCCCAAGAAGATTATCTCTGATAGGGATGTTCATATGGCATCTAAATTTTGGAAAGCCATGTTTTCTTCCCTTGGGATGTAGTTGAACATAAGTTCAGCATATGATGAGGAAATCGATGGAAAAAAGTTAAAAGGGTGAACTAAGTGTTAGAAGATCTACTGATAATGTATTTAATGGATCAATAATACAAGTGGGAAGATTACCCACCTTTGGTAGAATTTATGTATAACAACTCTTATCATTTTGTGATCAAGATGGCTCCATTTGAAGCATTGTATGGAGGGAAGTGTCAAACTCCTATAAGCTAGAATAAGCTAGAGGATATGATAAGCCTTGGGATAGAAATATTATCAGAAATGGAGAAGAAAGTTGGTATTCTTATGCAGAGGCTAGCAGAAGCTAATGATAGGTAGAAGATTTATATAGATTCCAAGCAAGTGCCTAGACATTTTTTTAGTAGGGGATAAGGTTTTGTTAAAAGTTAAACCTCTCAAGAGTTCTATAAAGTTTGGAAAGTCATCCAAACTAGCTCCATGTTATGTAGGTCCTTTTGAGGTTCTCAAAGAAGTTAACCCTATTACATATAGAATTTGTTTGCCACCAGCTCTTTTCAGGATGCATATTATCTTTCATGTGTTGTTACTTAAGAAGTACATGCCAAGGGATAACCATGTTATTGATTGGAATTTTTTTATAGGTACAAGACCCCAGAGTGGTACCAATCGAGCTTCTCAAGGTTCTTGAAACACGTAAGCTTCACATACAAAATAAACATGCTCTACAATGCAAGGTCTAGTCAGATCAGTATGCAGAAGATTCTACCACTTGAAAGGACTATGCTGAGATGAAGCAAAATTTTCCTCATATTTTGCTAGACTTTGAAAGGTGCTAAAACAATATTGTTATGTTTATGTTTTATGGTCTATATGTTATGTTTGATACTTATTAGGGATGATGATTCACAAGGGGAGAATATGTTACACCCCATTGTGTTATTACCTATTTACTATTACCTTGTTGAGTTAAAAATTTTTAATATATGATTGTGTTTTATATATGAATCTTGATGGAAAATGTGACGAACGAATGTGTAGTTCAATATGATATTTTAAATGTTTAGAGGATGAAAATATATGATCCATATGAATATATTTTATTGGCTAACTACTATTGGGATGCACTAAGCTGGATGCAAGAACATATTCGAATCTTCGAAAGAGAGGGGGAGTATCACTCAGGTGAAGAACTTGGTTTGGTAGCCCTTAATGATCCTAATTAAGCATATACACACTTACATTCTAGTTTGGTCTAGTTGAGTCCAGATAAGTTTGGGAAGTGGTAAGAAATATTTAGTCATGGTTTAGGGAATGTTTTGTATTGGTTTATTGATAGTCTTTGAATGTTCTTGATTGGGGATATGCGATTGAGTCTTTGGGATAAGTGCAATTTATTTTTCATGTATTCATGTTTATATATTAATCAATGGGTATATACATAGAATGTATATATGTATATATCTCTGATAACTCATACATATCAATAAATACATACATGTGTATACATATGTAAATGTACTTACCTATATAGATGTACAAATATATCACATGGATGGGAGTATTGATTAGATGTACAAGACATATATATATACACATTTTGTATATATGCAACAATCGATGAATATGTAAATATATGTGTTAAGGTATGGATATGATTACATTAATATAAAAATATATATATATATTAATATA
>VDFB02206758.1:0-29030 GCA_007258455.2 Sequoia sempervirens | reverse complement strand
TCCCATTTTCACTTTAAACATGTAAAAGTAACATATAACAAAGATATTACAATAAATTTCTTCCTTTCTTTATTGATAACATGTACAAGTTACAATATGTTTCCTCATGAATTTCATTTTCATTGCAAATATAAATCAGAGTTAAAAAGGAATACAGTTACATACATAGCTCGTAAGCTTTTGCACAAATAGAAGTAAGAAGGTCCAGGAATCCGTCCTTTCAAATCTTGGTACATCGGCCGCTTGCTGTGGAGGAGAAACATCACTTGGGCGCTTTTCCGCCAACCACAGACTTATAATGCGGTCCCCCGCACGATCATTTTGCAATGAACGGCCCTCCCTTCGAAGAAGAGATTGGTAGGGTATCCTTTAACGATTACCAACTGAGCATAGTGCTGTGTCCTACTCAACTAGAACCTTGCTATTTCACAATCTCGATCTAGTACTCGGATCACAATGAACTGACAGTGAAGTCTCAACTATCTCACATCTAGGTGGATGTCGTGCCTTTCACTACTTTGGCCAAAGTATTCTCATTCAGTACTTCGAATGAAGGTCATCTATCATAAACACTACTCAGGGCCGATTTGACTTAAGGCTTCCTTACTCTACGCATAGGTTTTGTCCTTCAATGGATGAATTCGTCATCCCAGACATCCTACAATCATACGAACCTACTAGAAATGAAAACAGTATTCAAGCGTCTTGTATCAATTCCTCCTAACTAGGAACTCTTTATCCTAGGAGTACTTAACTTGTCTCAGTTATCCCTATAACTTAAGCTAAAAGACTTCACTTGATTCTGCCATCATCTCGATCCTAGTAGCTAATAAGTATGTTTACGTATTCCCACATATAGAGATCATACACAACATGCAAAAACCATTTTAAAATGCAAACAAATCCTTCTCTTTTATCTTTTCCATTATTTCGTTCTAAAGCAAGAGAAACATTCTAATCCCTTAAGCTTTTTACTCCTATATTCCCTTTTTCACAATTCCCCTAATCATTGAATCCTTTTCACATTTTCTTCTTAAATGATTTGTTTTAATTATTCATCAAAACAGTTCTTCTCTATTAGAACTAATTGAAATCAGCCATCACAAAATCAAAATGGAAACAATACTTCAATAAAAATTATAAACTAGGAAGATTCATGCCTGATTCTAGAGCTTCTCCTTCCAAATTTGCTTTTCTAGATCCTCCTTCAAATAAGCTTCAAGGTTTCAGCTAAATATGGCTTCTTTTATGAAAGAATTTCACTCTATAGTGAACTCCTATAACTTCTTCTCACAGACGTGCTTCCACCACTCAATTCCTACTCAGCTATACAAATACCTCACTTTAAACTCAAATGACTTAATTCACTGTGACTGGTAAATGCTGGAAATAATTTTCTGTGCTTATCAAACTCAGCAATATGGGAAAACTCAGGCAATACAATGGAATGGATATGAAATGAAAACACTAAACTCAGATTGCTCTCAAAGGTGAGTTCACAATGAATGGAAGGGCGTCATTATATAGGGCCGAATTGAAACAGTTTTCCACTTAAGAAGGCATGTTCATTGACAGCAAAGTGCCCAGAAATGGTCAAAATGATAGATGGCGGATTCTTTAAACCCTTAGTCATCAGATTGAAGGTGATTCGACTTCTTTCAAGCCAGCAAATCATGAATAATTCAACTCGAAACTGTAAAACGCCACCTACAGGTTAATGCGTATTTCAATAGGTAAGGATAAGTAAAAATTGATGCTGAGACTAAGTCCCTTATCAGAAGGCGTCCACGTCTCAGGCTATGAGCGCCCTTTTTCTAGCCGCGCTAGAAAATTTCTTTCCATTTTCTGCGTTTTTCCTTCATCCGCCATTTCACGGGTAAGGCTTTCTTCAGTTTTTCCTTTAAAGTTATATTTCGACTTTTTACTATAAAGTATTTAATAAAACATTTATCTCTCTTATTATATTTCGATTTCCCATAGTTTATAATATTTAACATTGATTTCAAAATCAAATATATCCTTTTTAAAATCTTCAAATGTAACAATATATAGTAAAAATCGTTTTATAAATTTACCAAGGTATTTTAAAATTCTATTTCCAAAATTACTCTAGGTAAAATAAAATTGACTTCCTAAATCACTTTAGGCAATAATAAATATTCTTATATATTTAATATATATTTATATATTTTTTTTATAGATTTATTTACTCTGTAATATATAAATATATTTATATTTAAATATTAACATTTAAATATATTTATATATATACATATATTTATTTAAGTAAAACTATAATATAAAATATATACGTATATATTATTAAATATACTAACATTTAAATATTTATACTTATACGTATTAATTGTTACGTATGTATATTGTGAGCCAGTCAGCATACTTCCAATATACATGCATACGTATTCATGTAAATATGATTGTATGTAAATTCCAATCAATATTACAATTAACATTTTTATCCCCAGGCTATTGGTAACGTGGTATATATATATATATATATATATATATCACTGTATGCAAAGTACATGTAAATGTATGTATATCATGCTGACACGTACGTATGGGCATATCCATCCGCCGAACATACGTATGTATTGACATGTATATACATACCCACTTGACCTATTCGCTTAGACCCATTCACGTTATGAACATAATACGTAAGTCTGAAAACAAACAATCATCTCTCAAGCACAAAGAAGTAAACTAGACTCCTAAAGCCTATGGATGACTTACCGTTGTCTCGACAAACAGACTTGGCTTACTCAATCTTTAGAATGTGTGTGTATGCTCAATTTAGTATTCGTTACTGTTTACCCGACCAAGTTCCTCCCCGAATGATGTCTCTCCTCTGTCCGGAGGTACAGTCTTCATACCTGCACATCATGACATGACACCGGCAGTCATATGCTCATAACAAGGTAAAAACATCTCACAAGTTAGAATAATATTATTCCATAATTGTTTGCAATATTTAATCAAGACAAAATCATTTAGAAGTAACAATCAAATGAAACCATCATTTAAACAGGACTCATTCATTTAATAACGAGATCAACCATGTTTTATTCATCATCAAGATTCAAACATTACATTCAATGGCCCTATACAATAGTAGCTATAATATCGGGATGTAACACATTTTTCCATATCTCTGCGCTCTTGGGAAAGTACACTTTTCTCTTTATCAAGCTCTGTGG
Organism: Sequoia sempervirens; assembly: GCA_007258455.2. Classification (NCBI taxonomy): domain Eukaryota; kingdom Viridiplantae; phylum Streptophyta; class Pinopsida; order Cupressales; family Cupressaceae; genus Sequoia; species Sequoia sempervirens. Next base: position 25,809 of record VDFB02206758.1, on the reverse strand, counting down.
TGAGCTTGGCCAACAAGGTAGTTTTCTCGTCCGTAGCAATTATGATCTGAGATCCGTGTTCTATGATCTTCTCAACTAAATCATACAACACCCTGCCTTTAGAGGCGAACTTCTCAGCTTTCTTGACAGCTGGGTCCTCAATACTTACCACTGTCAGCGGTTGTGTATTAGTTGGAGATCCTGCAAGTCTCTTCACAACAGTGGCATAATGCTCTGCCCTCTGCTTGTACATATTGCAAGCTTGCTCCATTTTATCTAGTCTTCCAGCCAAGATATCCAATGTCACTTGTGCATCTGCTTTTGCACTTTCATTGGTAACCTTGCCAAGCTGGACTTTTGTTACCGTGTAGTCCTCCATATTGACATCTCCTTCTTCTTGTGGTGGTATGCCAATTTCCGCATACTTGTTGCTAGTCTTGTCAACGTTTAGCCTTGAGTATACTTTTGCCTTTTTCTTCCCTTTAGCCTTTGGAGGGACTATCTCTTTGAGGTCGAGCTCCTCCGGAGAGATCATTTGCTTCTTCCGCTTCGACACTTGAGATATCAGCCAAGGGGGAAGGAAGGAGGTGTGAACTTCTAGATTCACTGTCAACTCAGTTGTCATTGTCACTTCTGAAGTCATTGTCACCTCTGAAGTTACCATGGGTATTGTGACAATGGGAGAAGTGTCTGTCATCATTGCTCCTGTAGACTGCACATTGAGCTGATCACGCATTGACTCATTCATGAAACGATTGAATTCATTTTCAGAAGTGATATCATACGTTGGTGAAGACAGGCTAGGAATGGATGATGGAGGACTTGACAGTATATCAACCGTATGAATGCTTGTCATTGAGGGAGTATCAAGCGGGGTTGATGCTACAGGAATAGTGGATATCTCAACTGCAGGGATGCATGTGGTAGGAATGGGTGACGAAGGAACAGGAGGTGGAGGAGTTCTTGAATTTGGAGGGGTATGAGGAATAGTAGAAATCACAGGCGATTACGTTTGAGGAATTTCCTCAACTACATTCTCAGGTGAAGATGTAGTTCTTTCTTGATCATGCCCGGGTTCCTGTTGATCACCCTCTTGTTTCTCCGATTCTAGTTCACCTTCAGAATCACCTTCAGATTCTTCAGAATCTTCTTCAGACTCTTGCCTGCTTTCAGAAACCTCTTCTACATCGGAGTCTGCTTCTGCTGAGTTTTCATCTTCAGCGGATTGGTCACTGGAAGTACTTTCTTCATCGGAATCTATCTCCTCTGGAACAGCCTTTTTACCTTTAGAGCGAGATGGATCGGATTCCGTGGTTTCTCCTTCTGGGACGGACTGGGTATCTTTCTTGCCAACAGTAAACTTGATCCTGGGACCTCTTCGTGAGGAAGTGGGAACATCCGCTGATTTATTTTTCATGCGGAGTTCTTGCTGTCGGCGAGCTTTTGCTTCAGATTCTTCTCCTTTCGAATCTGTTTTGAAACTTTTCATTTCAAAACCATGCTTAGGTAACCATTCTGCAGTGTTGGCTAGGATTGGCTTCAATCTCTCTCTCATGCTAGTAATTTCTTTCCTAGGCCATTGAATTGCAGGCAACGGCCTTTTAGAAACCTCTTGTTCATCATAGACAACATTCATGATATCGCCAGGATCTGTAAAATCCTCTGGTAGGTTAGCAATATCAAGGTCTCTGATCTGTTGAACAGTCAACCTGCAATAATCCATTTTGTGAATGGCTTCTTCATCTCTACAATCAGCCCAGATGTCTTCAAACAGGTACTTGTGATGATGACCTTTTTGTAATTGCCTTTTGACATCTCGGTAATCAAAATCAAACGTATACCTGTAGGTCTTGATTGTCATGATTTGCATTTTAGCATAAACAGACTTGGCTTTTTGTACAGTTGGGATAGTATATCTGCCGATTGTCAGTGGGAACTTGAATCCACACTTGTGTTTACTTCTTCGTTCTTTATGCGCTGAAATCAGCTGTCTGCATGTCTCCATGAGAACCCACTTATCCGAAGGATAACGTGGCAGCATGTAAGGACAACCAGTGTAGCACCCTACTCTCAAATAAGTAAACGTTGGGAATTGCAGAAATAAGTATCCAACTTTACTTACCGCCTTATAGGCCTCATCAGATACCCTCCTCCTTTCGAGAGTTGGATCAAAATTGAAAAGCAAAGGTGCGAAGAAAGCATCTGTAACCCGCCTGAAATGATGGAAGCTTTCCTTCAATTCCAGTTGATAGAAGAATTTATACACAGGTACCAGCATCCGATTCCCTTTGGTGGATAGGCCTGGAAATTGTCTCATTACAACTGTTGCGTACACCAGGTAAGAAGTCATATAGAATTTCAATGTGGAAGGCGCATTGATCAGCTACTCATGTATTTCATCACTGATTTGTTTGCCCCAGTCAATGTGCACCTTTTGTCTTCTTATAATCCTGATGTATTCATACATCCAATCATGAAAAGTGGATGATTTAGGCAAGCCTTTTACTTTGCTTAAAAATGTGATCATATCTTTGACGTCATCTTTGAAATCACTTCGCAGGAGTCCCTTTGGCCATCTGGAAACAGATTGTCTAGGCTTCTTCAACCATTGGGTATTTATTAGGTTTTTAGCCTTGTTGGAATCAGAGTCAAAGACTTCTTGTGCTTTTTGTATAGAGATGTCAATGTATTTCTCCATTTGAGGAACCTTAAACACAATGTCAAAGAAGTCAGGGTTGAGTCTTAAAATCTTGTGCCCAGAAGAATCGATCACACTTCTGCTTTCCCTGATGTAATGAGATGCCACTTGAAGAACAAATTCCGTATTGTGTGCAGCAGTAGGGAACATGGCTACCAAATGCAGGTTATTGTGTACAATTGCTCTCATTGGGTCAGAAAGAGGCTTCATCTCAGTTTGCTTTGCAAAATCAACCAAGTCTTGATGGCCAACCTCTGTGTCTTTTATTTCTTCCACCTTGGAAACCACTACAGTTAGCGGATAGACACCTTGATATTTATATTTCATTTTGCCTTTTGCTTTTGAAGAAGACGGAGGTTTTCTGGCAGTCATCAAGAGCAACTGAAACTTTGATCAATCAACTTTGAAGGTCTTTGTGACTAGAGACTGCAAAGTGTCGAGCCAGAACAAATGTTAGTCGTTATGTAGCATGGGAATGCGCAAAACGAGCAACGATGATGAGCAAGCGTGGAGCGGATGACAAGGCACGCAAAACGATGCACAAAATGGAAGGAGCGAGGTTCATAACGAAGCTTGCAAGTTTGAAGTACTTTTGGGAAAAAATTGTGAAAAGTGTAAGGGCGCACTTTTTCAGCGCTCTTGCACTTTGAAGAATTCACTTTGATGCAGGGGCACTGAAAAACAGCGCTCCTGCACTTTTCAATGTTAGACAAAAAAGTGAAATGTTAGCGTGCACTTTTTCAGCGCTATGACATCTCTCAAAATGAAGTTAACAATTGATATGGCGTTGAAAAGGTGCGCTTCTTCGTTTGGGAAGGGTAATGAAAACATAATGCGATGCTTTGGCAATATGGAAGTATTGAAAGGGTTAAAAGCAACACTTGAGAACACATTTTGAAGTGCATCAGATCTTCACCTATTTCCATTTCAAAGTATTGGCATAAGAAATATGTGAAGAGACCAAAATACGCGGGTAAGAACGGCTAAAATGAAGGAAGGCAAACGCGTATGTGCAAGAGATCACCATCAAAACAAACGATGGCGACATAAATGCGTGATGATAAACCATAATGCGAATAGGGCAAGAGGAAAAATGTTACACCCCGATTGTATAGCTACTATTGCATAGGAAGTACATTGTAAATGTTTGAATCTTTCTGTTGAATAAATTGAATTGTTCTTGTGATCAATTGAATGTGTCCTAATGATTGTCTCATTATCTGATACACCTATTTGATGTAATTCTTGAATGAAATTAGCATATTGAGTTATGGAATAATGTTGTTCTAACTTTCTACGATGCTTTATGTATATTACCTTGGTTTTGAGCAAATGACTTCCGTTGTCATGTCATGATTTGCAGGAAACAGGTTCGTACCTCGAGACAGAGGAGAGATATCACTCGGGGAAGAACTTGGTCGGGTAAACAGTAATGGATACCAACTGGACATACACACACAAACCATAGAACTGAGTAAGCTAAGTCATTGTTCTGGTTAAAGGTAAGTCATCCGTAGGCTTGTCTAGTATCATTAGGAGTCGTGTCTTCTTCTGAATGTGTAGATAAGTGATGCTTTCCAGTATAACCTTATAAGTAATAGTTCTGGTTAGAGGTGGATATGTGTATTTGTACATATATACATACGAATACGATATGTACAAGTACCCATAAGTACATTCATGTCGATACAAACGTATTAAGCAGATGGATATGCCATACGTGTGCGTCGATATAAATGTATTTATTGATACTTATACGTATAGTATATATATAAATATATATACAAGTATACGTACCCACAGCTAACATGATGAATGGATTATATATAATAAACGATATTTTGCCTCTGAATTTATACATATACATATATATACATATACAGGTTTACATATAGTATTGACTGGTGCACAGTATATAAACGTATAATGTAAATGTATATATATGTATAGGTATAAAGATAAGTATTTTTATATATTTAATATTATATTAAAATATCAATATAATATAGTTTAAAAATGTATACGATATTATTTAAATTAATAATTTAAATAATTATACAAAAAAACTATATTATATAAATATTTTAATAGAATATATAAAATATATTTAAAATAAAAGATTTACAAGTCAAATGAAATGTAAACTAAACATTTTATTTTAAGTAATGAGACTAAAACATAGAAAAGAATAAAATCGCGATTTTCTCTAAGTATTAAAATACTTCATGGCGTCGAATTATCAAGCTTCAACTTCGAGCTGAGCAAATGCGTCATAGTAATATCGAACTTTATTAAAATGTTATTGAGCAAAAATTCGAAATTTAAGCCTAGCCGTAAAAATGGCAGAGAAAAAGAAAAACGCGCAGGAAATTCGCGCGACTAGGGCCAGGCGTCTAAAAATGGCCGACTAATCTCTTGCCTGGCAAACAAAACGAAATTTGGACGCCTTTGGAGCTGAGAAAAAGTCATATGATAAACTTGGCGATTAACCTAGCAATAAAAACGCGCCTGATTCAGGAGCTGTCACGTTTTTAAAAACTAAGCAAAATCGAACTTGATTAAAACGGCAATGCTGTCAAAAATGGAGGTCGAAACCCTTGGCATTGTGCAACACGTTTTTAATTTGAAACATTCCACAACTTGCTGGCAGTACTGGCGCCATAGAAGAAGGAAGCAGTTTAAATATCAACCCTATAAATACCTGCGTTTGGCATTCATAAGAGATACGAATTCACAAATCAAGAATTTGATATTCTGTTTAGAGCATTTTGTAGCTAAGAGTGAATTCGCCATTAGTAAGATAATTCTTAAGTTTATTCTGTTAAAGAGAAGTAATCTCTGAGTAGAGAGCAGCAAGTAAGGAATTGCCAGATCACTGTGCTGAGTACTTGTTTCAGAATCAGCTGAAAGCCATCTAGGTGAAGGCAAGAGAAGGAGCCCTTCCAAACATCTGGAAAGCTTTATCAGGCATGCTAAATTCCTACTTTTACACATTTTCTAAATATTCTAAGTAATCTAATAAAACTCTGAATTATAATCATGACTGAAAAGGAAAGTGTTTGAATAACTGGTTTACTTAGGATTGAATAGGAAAGAAGAAAAGTTTCTTAACATATGTTAAGTTGTGAAATAAGTGTTTCATGTATATAGTCTTTTCTTGGTTTTGTTGTCTTTGATGTACGGTTTACATTAGATAATGAAGAGTAAACTGCATAGTATTTAATGGCTCCATATATAGAGCATATGCTTGTGTATAATTTACTAGTTACTAGGATTGAATCGAGAACATTTGCAAGTTATATACTACAACTAGATACTAAACAACTTAGTCAAGTTATTGTCTCCCTAGGATGAGTATATCCTGAATTAAGGCATCAGTTGTAGTATCTTGCTAAAACGTTCATCATTCCAGTAGTTAAATTGTTGTAGGAAGTCTAGGGTACGGACTATCCCGATAGACCAACCTACGCGTAGAATTAAGATAGCCTCAAGTCAAGTTGAACCTGGCTAGTGAATGTGACATATGACCTATGTTCTTCATTGAACGTAAACACTTTGGCCAAAGTAGTGTAAGGAACCATTTAGTTGTTGTACTACACTGTCAGTTCACCGTGATCCCGAATTACATCCTAGTTTGAGTATTGCCGATTGCACGAAAGCTAGTTTTGTAGGATCACAGCACTATGTCCAGTTGGTAGTCATTAAAGGTTACCCAACCAATCTCTTCTTCGAAGGGAGGGCCGTTCATTGCAAAATGATCGTGCGGGGGACCGCATTATAAGTCCGTGGTTGGCGGAAAAGCGCCCGAGTGATGTTTCTCCTCCACGAACACCCGCCTGATGATCCAAGACTTGACAGGACGAACTCCTGGACCTTCTTACTTCTATTGGTGTCAAAAGCCTACGGGCTATGTATGTATAATTCTCTTCTTACTTTGTAATTTCATTTGGAATGAAATAGTTTAAAGATGCAAAAGATGTTTCTTATTTATGTTTTGAAAAGAAAATTTTTATCATTATGATATTGTACTTGCTTTTGTGACTGAATTTTAAGGTTTTAAATTTATCGTACAAGTGTGTTCGTTACAAAAAACATGATAAAAAATTAACAAGACTCCATACCAATGGCGAAATAAAGAAAACGCATGGGTGAAGAAAAACATGAGAAGAAAACAAAGATAAACAAAAACGCATATGTAAATCTCTAAGACGCGCACAAAATAATGAAGGAGAATGGAGAGAAAGTAGGAAGAACAACTTACCAAGAGAAAATGCGAAATTTGATTGAGAGGAACTTCAGATTTCTCAAAAACGTGTTTTGCAGCTTGAAAAGATTTTGCCCAGCATGAACGAATGATGTTTGAAGATTTTAAACAATGAAAATGAAACAATAAAACACTTTTAAGTAAATGGGAAAACCAAAAACCTAACTCAAGTCGAGCAATTAATTTAGGCACAAAAAGTGGCACGATGAGCGAAAGATGTAAAATGCATGAAGAAACGCGCCAAGGCAAGAAAATGACTTAAGTCAGGATAAAAAGTGTAAGAGCGCACTTTTTCAGCGCTATTACATTTTAGTGACAAAAACACTTTCATGCAGGGGCGCTGAAAATCAGCGCCCCTGCACTTTTCATACTTAGCCAATTTTTGGCTTGTGAGCAGGAGCACACTTTTTCAGTGCAACTGCATCTTTCGCAATTTTAGCTAAGTATGAATAGTGAGGCTTCACGAAGGAGTTCGTTTCAAAGGTCTTTGCGAGGCGAACATAGGGGGATGCTCAAATTGACTATTTGAGGCTTTGGAACGCATTTCGAGGTAGCTTGAAAATCACCTCGTTTTGCGTGCTTGAACTCCACGAACCTAGGAAACAGACAAGTTTCGTAGGGGGTTATCCGTGGAACGAGCGTTGCTAGATTCCGTGACAATATTTAGCTACATTAATCTTTTGCCCTGAAACCAAAGAGTACTTTTCCAACAATAACTTAATCTGATTTGCTTCTTGCAAAGAGGCTTTGCCCATCAACAATGTATCATTTGTGAATAGAGAGTGGGTAGCTGTTATGTTTGTGTTAGGAATAACAATCCCCTGCCATAAGCCTTGTAAATGAGCCTTGTGAATCGATCTACTTAGTGCTTTTGCCATGAGAATGAATAGCACAGGAGACAATGGATCTCCTTATCTCACTCCTTGGGACGAACCAAAAAAACCAACAGGACATCCATTGATAATCACTGAGAATTTTGCACTTGATAAGCATGAAAGAATCCATTTGCACCATTTATTACTAAAGCCAAATTTCTTTAACACTTGAATAAGAAAATCCCAACACACTCTATCGTACGCTTTCATCATATCCAACTTAATGATGAAAGATGGAATGCTGGAAGTTTTAATTGAATGTAAAACTTCATGCGCAACTATAGCACCTTCTGTTGTTTCCCTTCCTGGAACAAAACCACCCTGCTCTGGAGATACAAGTTTAGGGATGAGTGGCTGAATTCTCAAATAAATAGCTTTAGTAAATATCTTATACACCGTATTGCATAAAGAGATTGGCCTGAATTCAACAAAAGATTTTGGATCCTTTACTTTCGGAATTAAAGCAATGTGGGTTGTATTAAATTGTTTTAAAACTGACCCTGTCCTTCTTGACTCTTCTAGTGCAAGGAGAATATCAATTCCCACAAAATTGTAACATTTTTGAAAAAACAAAGCTGTGAACCCATCTGGGCTAGGAGCTTTATCAGGTTGCATAGAAAACACTACCCTTCTTACCTCATCCAAAGTAAAAGGTTTCAAAAGATTTTCATTGTCTTCCCTAGAAATGAGTGTTGGGATGGAATCCAATAAATAATCTGCCTCATTAGAAGTTGATGAATTATTGATGTCTGGAGCTGAAAGAAGAGATGAAAAGAACTTGATAGCTTCTTGTTGAATTTCTTCCTCCTTTAGTAGTTGTTGACCTGAAACCGCATCTTGAATTTTGAAGATGGAATTATGTGACTTTTTTATCTGTGCAGATGCATGGAAAAACTTTGTATTTCTATCCCCCTCCTTCAACCACAACTCACGGGACTTCTGCTTCCAACATATTTCCTCTCTGGCTACTAGCTTTGCCCATTGTTCCTGTAAATTCTTTTGCTTTTCATATAAATCTGTATCTAAGCCTTGGCTGATTATTATGTCATTTATGTCTGACAACCCCTTAAAGACTTTGTCTTTCTGTTCAAGAATGTTTTTGAATACATTCACATTCCAAATCTTAATTTGATTTTTCACATATTTTAACTTATTAGCTAGCTGAAACATCCCTGAACCCAACACAACTGGGGCAAAATTCCACCATTGATTTAGCAATGGTATAAAGTGAGGATGGTATAAAGATGTGCAAAGAGAATTAATACATCATGGATGAGGAAGCCAAAATCCCCTGGCGCCAAGTTGCCTAAGCAAATTATCTCAGAGGAGCTGAAGCAGGAGTATTGTGATTTAATCATGATGCTTAGCCGGGTGAATGGCAGCCCACAAGTATATGCATTTGAACCTTGGATGTTCTTCTAAATCAGCGTAGTGTTGGAGGGCAAGAAGCACGTCGACTGGGCAAGAATGATCAGCGACAATATAGATGAGCAATTCAAAAATTTGAGGAGAACCATGACATTTTATATGAGTTCGTATGTCATCTATATGCTGGTTCGGATGACAAAATACAAAGGATTGACATACCAAGAGCCAATCGGATGCGGTCCTGATCAATTTAAAATCCATGAAGCTTGCAAGCAGCTGCATTTGACAAATACCTCCAGCTTCAAGAGAGTGAATGACGCTTTTACTATGCACATCACAAGGACTCTTCAACGAAGAACACAACAAAGGATATCCAAGGATGCCCAAAAGTTGATTGAGGAGTACGGGTATTGGTTTGTCCAATTCCCGAAGTTCACTTATATTAGGCTGCAGGGGTTTACTTCTTATGCTTATAGATTGTCAAGGTACCCCATGGATAGAATGGTGATGCTGGAAGTGTCTAGGCAACTCATTGCCTATGACAATCATAAAGAAAAGGAAGAAAGGAGGGCTGAATTTCCCTATTGTTATGGGGAATTCAATTGAAGAGTGCCCATCTTTCCAGGCAGCTAAAGATGCAGAGGATGAACTACAATTCTTTCACCTCACTCTCCACAACAGTAGACAAGACTTTGATCCTCACAAAAAGATGACTTTATATTTAATTAATTTAATTATTTATAGTTATTTCAATAAAGTAAAATTAAAAGATGATTTTATATTTAATTAATTTAATAAAGTGATTTAAAATAAAATATTCTACCATAAAGTCACTTAAGGGAATAAAATAATATTATTTCTAGAAGCTTCTTGGAAAGTCATGGGAAATCTTTATAAGGAGCTGTTGGCTTAGCATTTGGGCATGCTTGATTTGGATTTCATTTCTTATTACCAGTTTGGTAAGAAGTTGAATGCTTTGCTTGCTCAAAGGTTTGAAGACTCTAGAGTACCAGGCTCGGTTGTGAAAGATCAACCCTAGTTGGAATTGTTGAGGAATCCATCCAGGGTTTCTATAGGTGTTTCATTGGAGAGATTTTACAGGTGCAATAGCTGATGTATTATTGCCCTAGTTGGATTGATGTGATAGCTGGTTTATTATCGCATCTTCATCATTGCAGCAACTGGTTTATTGTTGCAATTAGGATTTTATTGGAGAGCAACAGCTGATGTATTGTTGCATCTTCACTTGAATGGAGGTTTCAGTTGGCTGATTCAATTATTTACAAATTTAATGGTCTTGTGACCAAATTTGTAGAGCAAAGAAAATGTCTGATTGAAAGAGAAAGTCAATTTGGAAAATATATTTGCAGATTTTGGGTGAATACTTTCAGTTTATAGGAAATTGATTTTGGTGGAGATACTTGCAAATGTTTGGAGAATATATTTACAGAATTTGGAGCTCAATTGGCAGCCATTTTTATATTTGATTTTAAAGAGGAATTTTGTAACAGCCCGATCCTTCGGTAAAATTAAAATTTTCATAATTTATATCCTACAAGTATGTAAACGTGTTAATCATGTCATTGCAATAGAATTTTTCTTTTTCTTTATTGACAAAACATGAACAAATTGCCATATTAATATACAACAAAGATTCCCTTTCAATATAATAACTTCACATGTACATGAAACAAGAATACGTACCTTAACTAACATAGCTCCAATGAGCTTTAGAACAAATAGTTGTAAGAAGGTCCAGGAATTCGTCCTGTCAAGTCTTGGATCATCAGTCGGGTGTTCGTGGAGGAGAAACATCACTCGGGCGCTTTTCCGCCAACCACGGACATATAATGCGGTCCCCCGCACGATCATTTTGCAATGAACGGCCCTCCCTTCGAAGAAGAGATTGGTTGGGTAACCTTTAATGACTACCAACTGGACATAGTGCTGTGATTCTACAAAACTAGCTTTCGTGCTAACGGCAAATCACAAACTAGGTTGTATTTCGGAATCACGGTGAACTGACAGTGTAGTACTACAACTAAATGGTTCCTTACACTACTTTGGCCAAAGTGTTTACGTTCAATGAAGAACATAGGTCCTATGTCACATTCACTTGCCAGGTTCAACTTGACTTGAGGCTATCTTAGTTCTACGCGTAGGTTGGTCTATCGGGGTAGTCCGTACCCTAGACTTCCTACAACAACCTAACTACTGGAATGACGAACATTTTAGCAAGTTACTACAACTAACGCCTTATTTCAGGATATTCACATCCTAGGAATACAATAACTTAACTAAGTTGTTTAGTATCTGGTTGAAGTATATAACTTGCAAATGTTCTCGATTCAATCCTAGTAACTAGTATCTTATACACAAGCATATGCTCCATATATAGAGCCATTAACTACTATGCAGAATTGCTTTCCATTATCTAATGTAAACCGTACACCAATGACAACAAAAGCCGTGAAAAGACTACATACATGAGACAACTTATCACATGTTTAAGAAACTTTTTATTCTTTCTTATTCAATCTTAAGTCAACCAGTTATTCAAACATTTTCCTATTCAGTCATGACTATAATTCAGAGTTTTATCAGATTACTTTTGAATATCAGGAAAATATGTAAAAGTAAGAATTTAGCATGCCTGATTAAGCTTTCCAGAATTTTGGAAGGAAACTCCTTCTCTTGCCTTCACCCAGATGGCTTTCAGCTTGAGTCTTGAAACAATTACCCAACACAGCAAACTAGCAATTCCTGATTACTGCTCTCTTATTCAGAGATTACTTCAAACTAGCAATTTCTGACTACTGCTCTCTTATTCGGAGATTTCTTCATATTAACAGAATAAACTTAACAATTTCCTTACTAAGGCGAATTCACTTTTTAGCTACAAAATGCTCTAGGAAAACTTGATTGTAAATTCGTGAGAATATGAATGCCAAACGCAGGTATTTATAGGATTGATTTTTGAACTGATTTCCTCCTTCTATGGCGCCAGAACTGCCAGCAAGTTGTGGAATGTTTCAAACTAGAAACGTGTTGCATTAAGGCGAGGGTTTCGACCTCCATTTTTGACAGCAATGGTGTTTGTTTCAATTCGAAATTGTTCAGTTCGTTAAAAACGCGACAGCTCTTATTCTGGTGCGTTTTTGCTGCTAGATTAGATGACAAGTTTACATTTAAGACTTTTTCCTTGCTCTAATGGCGTCCACATCCATTTTCTTGCTAAGTATGAATCCGTTTGACAGATTCCAAACGTCTGCCCTAACCGCGCGAATCTCCTGCGCGTTTTTCTATTTTCATTCGCCATTTTTACGGCTAAGTTCTTTATTTCGAATTTTGCTCAATAATGTTTTAATACATTTCAATACAAATGTGATGCATTTGCTGAAGGCTCAGAATTGAAGTTTAAAAATTCAACGCAATGAAGTATTCTTAATACTTAGAGAAAATCGCGATTTTTATTCTCCTCCACGATTTTGTCTTATAAAATGATAATTCCTATTTCATTTTGATTATAAAACTTTTATTTAAGTATATTTATATATATTTTATTCTATTAAAATATCTACATAATATAGTTTTTAATTGTATAATTATTTAAATTAATAATTTAAATAATATCGTATACCTTTATAAACTATATTATATTTATATTTTAATAAAATATTAATATATAATTATACTTCTTTATACCTGTACATATATAAATTCAGAGGCATAATATCGTTATTATATATAATTCAATCATCATGTTAGCTGTGGGTACGTATACTTGTATATATTTATATATATATATTATACGTATAAGTATCCATAAATACATTTATATCGACACACACGTATGGCATATCCATCTGCTTAATACGTTTGTATCGACATGAATGTACTTATGGGTACTTGTACATATCGTATTCGTATGTATATATGTACAAATACACATATCCACCTCTAACCAGAACTTATTACTTATAAGGTTATACTGGCAAGCATCACTTGTTTACACATTCATAAGAAGACACGACTCCTAATGATACTGGACAAGCCTACGGATGACTTACCTTTAACCAGAACAATGACTTAGCTTACTCAGTTCTAAGGTTTGTGTGTATGTCCAGTTGGTATCCATTACTGTTTACCCGACCAAGTTCTTCCCCGAGTGATATCTCTCCTTTGCCTGGAGGTATGAACCTGTTTCCTGCATATCATGACATGACAACGGGAGTCATATGCTCAAAACAAAGCAGAATACATGAACATTTCAAAAGTCAGATTATTCACAAAACAATAACCTTCTATTCTCTTTTATGCAGTATTTCACCAAGAATAACATCAAATGAAACAACATTCATATTGAAAACAAGGTACATGCATCATTAATTCATCTCCAATATTTATATTTACTCTATCTAGTAATGGTAAATTGTAACGTCACAATTTGGGATGTAACAAATTTGGTGATAGCACCTTTAGTTTATATTTAATCAATCGCTGCATTGTAAAGAACAAATGCTGAACTGTAAGTGAATCGAATTTTGTCTAAGAGGAACAATTTGCTAATCAGCTTTAACACCAGGACAGCTGGTGTGATTTTATTAATCAAAGGCAGATTAAAATTCGAGTTTGCATAAGGAAGGGTCGCTGCATGGAGAGGGCTTGATTTTGAGTTTGGAGGCACATAAAATTTTGAATTTACTTGGAAGTGAGATGCAGGTCTGCAAGAGTCTCAAGCGTTGCAAGTGGTGGCAAATTGAAGAAGATTCGATTTGGGTTTGCTCAGAAAAATCATCTCAGGCGGGACAAATTTCTAGGTTCCTTATATATTTTGCAGTCACAATAATGTGATAGGTTTCCATTAGTATTTGCAATTCACTATAGTGGAGTAGTTGCATATGAGCTGTATGTCATGCTATTATATCATTGTAATTCATTGCCAAAGAGTGTAAACATTTTGAGCAGCAATACATAAGAGCTGGAGTTTTCACTCAAACTGGTCAAACTGGTTGTCAAATTGTCACCTAGCTGTAGGTATTCATTTGCATGGATAAGTCATATGATAAATTGCTTAATTGCTGTAGCTTAGTCTTACATGTATTTTCAGTCATCATTAGAATTAGAGATGGTATGACAATTGTTTGTCAAAATACCTTTATGCTGTAGCTGCTAATTGTATGCATTATCAGTCATCTATATGCACTAGAAAATCATAAAAATACTTGCATATTCATCTTAGTTGCATTTGAGGTCCATTGAGCATTGTTATTTAAAATCTTTACACAATACATCATCATCATTCAAAGAGAAAATGCAAAAGAAACAAACAATCAGCAGTTATGGTGTTTGCAAGACAAATGTTTGATGGAATGTCCAAGTGCTGAAAGTTGAAAATTAGAGCAGAATCAATAAGAGTCATTACACTAGCCTATACTCCATTACAATCACTAAAAGGAGGAAGAGAGATAGAGGAAGAGGAAGCCCTATGAAAACTGAAAAAAATAGTGATTTAACATAAAAAAAAATTGAAAAACAAAAAAAGTTGAATATGCCATGAAGGTCCCTGTGGCTTCCTTTTGAGTCTACTTAAATCTATTGCCGACAAACATGCACTTTGGTTTCAAAAAGAAAAAAATTAAAATTGCTGTGTGCTGCACTGAATCAGATCCCTAGTAATTGAATTCCACTTCACTTGTGGTTTAATTTTGAGTAATGCTACCATGGTTATAGTCAAATGATATAGAAAGTAAATATAACGATCTTAGCAAAGATGCTTGGTTTTTATACTTGTACTTTGGCTCTGTAACTTCTTGTGGATCTCTTTGTCAAGTTCTATTCTCTATTGAATCCCTTACTTGGGAACATGCTTCAAAGCTATTGATTGATATTGTAATATGACCCATTCAAAATTTGGATGGTGTATGTGTATTTACTTTTATTTGTTTGATGTGTAGTGTTGGAGATTGTTACTTTTTCTTTAGATGATTAATGGAAATAGGCCTTATCATCTTTGAAACAATTGTAATAACAATGCTATAATTTTTTTAGATTATTTACAACATGGATTGCATTAAGACATAAAATAGTGTGAAAGATGATCCTACAAAGTTTAACAATTGAATCTTGGTCAACGGTACAATTTCTACTCAATATAGGGGTGAAGACATTATGGTTTGCTACCTTTGGTGCAAACTGTTGTACATCAATACAACTTTCTATAAATTTCAGCTTCTTTTACTCATATTGTTTACATAAATGATAAAGTAAAATTTCTTTTACTATTTATAGATATTAAATTTTAAAATATTATTTTTATAGCCGGGTGAGTGCGAGATCACGATGGACCAAACAATACCTCTAAGTGGCAATCAAAATGCTAAAAAAGGACTTAAGCAACTTTACTCTGAAATTTGAATGGAATGTAAAAAATATGTAGGAATAAGATTTGTGTAAAATTGAATGTAGTTTATGGGATAGTTTTTTTTTTTTTTTAAATCAAATTAATTTGGTGAAAATTGGATATTTCAATGAGGCATCTATTAAAATTTTCATAAAAAAATAAAAAATAGGTGTTATTTTGGCCAACCTAAAAATGAGCAAAATATATATTTTTTGTCTTTAGAATAAGTAAAGGACACACACCCAGATTTGATGCATATTTTTGTGAATTTGTTTTGTAAGTAAATAATTAGTTATGAAGTTTGTACAACTTTTTTAAAATATTAAAAAACAATTTTGCAACTATCTTAACTTGGTCAAAAAAATATGAAATTCTTTTATTTTTCAAGACTTATTATAGCTTGTGAAGTGTAGAGTTTGACGTGTCTTTTGGTTTTGAAAAGGGTTAAATGGTGTAAGAGACCTGGTGTAATCTATGCTGAATAGTAAAGTTTTGCTGAGTTTGATGTTTTGTGGTTTGTTTCAATGATTTTTGCATATAATGTTTTTGCTGGTTTTTAAATCAAAATGATGCCAGATAATGAAAAAGCAATGAAATACACTAATATTTATGCACAATTGACACCCATGAGTTGCAATCGCCTTTATTATTTCAAATATCTGATTGCAATACTGAAAGGCAAACATGCAAAGTAAAAAGCAGCTGTATTATGAATTAAAGAACCTGATTTTATTCGCAGCCAAGCACGAACAGCTGAAGATGGTCGATTTGCATAAGAAACAGAGAACAAATCAATATTAAACCCTTGCTTTATTATTCACCAAGCCACTGTAGCGAACCACTATTCACGATGGTACTGTAGCGGATCACTGTAGCGCAGGTACTGTAGTAGCCAACACCAATTTTGCTGTGCAAATGATTAACTTTTAAATTCCTGATCTGCAGATTGATAATCATGAAACCCTTGGAATGCTTGTATTTCTTCACCAATATGCTCAAGTATGACTCCTGAATGAAGCCACGCTGGTTAGCAATCTTCAGTTGATCTTTCACAACCTCAGTATGCTTGATTCTGAAGAGGGAACGTTCTCCAAAATCTGATTTGCAGAAACCCTTGTTTCTCAAACTCCAAAATGCTTAGAGAGAATAAGACAAATTCGAATAATCAATAATAATGAGTTCTATTTGCCCTTTGTGAAATAAATAGTCTCTTCAATAAGTTCGACCCTCTCAAAAAAGCAATTAAATAAACATTACATGATATTAAATTCGCCCCTTTTGACTTAGGCTCTTTAATTAATAAATGGCGTCCCTTTATAAATGAGTAATAAATACTCATTTAATAATAATATCGCTCCTTTATTATAAAGTTATAAAATACTTTATAATAATCCCTTTAATTAATTAATATTTCCCTTAATTGACTTTATAATATAAAGTCATAATAATAATAATCATTAAATGCTTCAATATTCTCTGTTTGCTCAACAAACTGCCAAACTGGGTCGAAACTGAAATAGCCAACTGAGCCAGGTGCCCTGCCAGAAGTAGTAACCCCTGATGGCCTGACTTACTATAAATAGTAAGTGCTTGAATAACACTCTGTAAGCATCTGCAAAGGCCCAAACCTGAATCAAACTGTGGAGTAATGTCCTCAAACACTGGATAACTGCAATGGAAGACCCTCTAATCACAACTGTCAGCCTACAAGGGTCAAAATGATAGGCTAACTCTTATGAACTCTGATGCTCATGAAAATGGGGACATTACAAATGGTTTGAAATTATGGATGTTTTTCAATCAACATGTCTATCAGGAATCAAACATAGTCTACATATAAAATTAGTAATAATTACCTATTAAAAATAATTAGGCATATATTATATTTTTAGAATTTTGAGAGTTTTTTGGATATACTCTTTTTGTTTGATCAAATTTGGATAAAAAACCGTTCGTTAACATCAAGGGTCAAGTTGAAAAAAATATGGGACTTCGGGTGAAAATTGGATGGCGTTTGCAACTTCGGGCCGTGCTAGGGCACCCGAACCCTAGCTCGTGACTGTTTCTGGTTTGCTTTGTGCGCTGTGGGGTGGGTTCTTGGTGTCGCTTGGGGGCGGAGCTTGCTTTCTTTCTTTTAATCTTTCCTGCGGATGTTGCATTATCATTTTAGGCGATGATTCCTTTTGGCGTTGGGGTCTCCAATCCCTATCTCTTGTGGTCTCGTGCTCGGGGCTATTGCTGTGGTGTGTTGGAGGGTTTTTAGGGGTCTCGTGAGCAGGGAGGCCCCATTCTTTGGGCTGCGTGGTGTTCCTCTCGGGGGTGGGGTCTAGCTTTCTACGCTGCCCTTCTTTAGCTTTGTGTGGAGTGCGATTGGTGAGTGGGGTTGCTATCCCCACTCCCCGCTGTGGAGCTTTGGGTTGTGTGCCCGTCTCAGGCCCCTCAGTTTTAATGGCTTTGGGCGAATCGTCTGGGGTTTCGCCCTCAATGGATTTTCGCTCTGCAGTTGGTGCCAAGTAGTCTTCCCAGGAGGCAAAGATTTTTGATAATAATTTATTTTCTCCTGATTCGGGAGTTGGTAGAATGGGATCGTCTGGTGGTTCACGCATTACGAAGATCAATGGGTGTCTAGAATGCTGTAAAGAGAGGCTGAAGTTGGTTATCCCGCTGGAGATGATTGCGGAAGACATTGATTATTACTCGGGTCGCTCTTTATTGTGCAAGTTTATGGGGATGCGTATCTCATTCCAATTCCTGGAGTGATGGGCCCAACAGACCTGGATGCCGGAGGGCGAGATGGAGCTCATGTTGCTGGCAAATAACTATTTCATGGTAACTTTTAACTTTTAACTGCATGGCGGACCTGGATGCCGGAGGGCGAGATGGAGCTCATGTTCCGGTGTGGGTTCGGCTCCCTCGTTTTCCTGTGGAATGTTGGTGGGATGATGTTCTGCACCTATTGGCCTCGATGCTTGGAAAGCCAGTTGGCTCTACGCAACAGACTCAGGTTAAAAAGGTGATGACTTTTGCTCGTATTTGTGTTGAAATTGATTTAAGTAAGCCATTACCAGATTCTGTGGATATGTGTGCGGGTCCTTATTCGTGGTTGCAGCAATTGGATTATGAGACTCTTCCTTTTCGCTGCCGTCTTTGTCATGAATATGGTCACCTGCTACGACGATGTCCAAGGGCTAGGCCTTCAAAACCCCAGTCTTCTCAGCTCCCTCGCAACCCCCCAGGGCTGACAAGGGGAAGGATCCCATTCCGGGTGAAGTGGTTGGTGCGGATGGTTACGTTCCTGTCAAGGCTTGTCACAGGAACCAGGGTCAGAAGAGGACCTTGATGGAAAGATAGGATGAAGACACCTTTAATAGATTTGAGATTTTAGATGATCTCAACCAGCAGGAAGTGAACCCGGGCTTGGTGAATCTGAATCAAGATGTGTTGGTTTCTGGGCAGGAGGGTCTTTTGTCTAAAGCTATTCAGGTTATGCAGGATGCAGGTCCTTTGCAAATGGAAACTAACCTTCAGATGGAGGTTAGATTGGAGTCCGTTCTTACGATTGAAGGGAAGAAGGGTGTGGGGGATGGATCTTCTCTGGTGGTGAAAGCAGGTTCTGAAATGGTTAAGAATAGCAAGTCTCCTTCTTAGTTGGGTCTCCTTCAAAAGGACCCAAAAAAAGGGGTGGGGGAGAAATCCTCCAAGCTTGGTAGAAAAAAGGATTTGGAAAAGATTAAATTAATAGGGAGACTTTGGTGGAGTCAGGTTCGTAAAGACCCTAGATTCTCATTTCTCATGTCCCTTGAAATGATTGTTTTGTCTTGGAATGGAAGGGGCTTGAACAGTGGCCCTAGACAAAAAGTTGTTCGTGCTTTGATTAGAAGTCATTCTCCTGATGTTCTTTTCCTTCAGGAGACTAAGTTATCAATTGAGTGTATGTTGGGGTTGATGCCTAAGCTATGGGGAAGTGGCAAGTGCTAGTGCATTGGGGCTCATGCATCGGCTGGGGGAGTGGCTTGTCTATGGAACCCTCGCAAGGTTCGCCCCCTTTGGTGGATGTCCTTTAAGTCTTCTTTATCTATGAGTGCCTCTTGTTTTGAGATTGGGGAGTCTATACTCTTCTCTAATATCTATGCGCCTGTTGAGATTCAGGGTAAGCAACTTTTGTGGTCCCATAGTAGGTTTGTCCGTAGCATGGTGCCTTAGCTTTCGTGGATTGTGGTTGGGGATTTTAATGCCATTTTTGAGCTCGCTGAGAAGCGGGGTGGTATTGCCAGATTGGAGGCTTCTGTGCTGCTTCTTCAGGATAATATTGCGGCTTTAAATCTTGTTGACATCAAGCCCACCAATGGTTAGTTTACTTGGAACAATCGAGGGGTTGGGGAGAGTTGCATTGCAGAGCGTCTGGATCGTTTTCCGGTTTCCTGTTTCTGGGTTGGTGGTCGGTGGTCCTCTAGCTCTGAAATTCTGGATTGGCGGGGCTCAGATCATTGGCCTATCAAGCTTTCCATTACTTCTGCTCGTGTACCCCGGTCTCCTTTCAAGTTTCAGCTTATGTGTTGGCCATGTCGCTGACTAGTGGAGGTATGGTAGACCTGCTTATGGTATGGCAATGTATACTTTTGCTAAGTTATTGCAATTTGTGAAGTACCAGCTTAAACGTTGGAACCGTTGGTGCTTTGGAAACATTTTCCATGAGAAGAGTGCTGCTCAGGTTGAGTTGGATAGTATTACGAGGGTGGTCAGGGAGGATGGGGTAACTGAAGATTTGCTTTGGGAGGAGGCTAGGGCTTTGAAGGCGCTGGAGGAGTGTGAGCTGCGGGAGGAAGTTTTTTGGAAACAAAAGGCTTGGATCGAGTGGCTGCAGGAGGGCGATAAGAATACTGCTTTCTTCTTCAATTTGGTGAAAGCCAGGAGACATGGCAATTCTATTTCGGTTCTGGTGAATGATAGGGGGGAGAATCTTTCCTCTTTTCAGGAAATCTCGAGTGAGGCTATGCAGTATTTTGCTTCCTTATTCAGGGAAGACTCGCAGGGGGGGTCGCTTGAGGAAGCTCAGGTTCTTTCCTGTATTCCACCTGTGGTTTCTAGGGAGATGCAGGTGCATCTTATGGGTGACATTTCTTTGGAAGAGTTGGAGGGGATTGTGTTCCAGATGAAGAAGGGGAAAGCTCCTGGCCCTGCTGGCTTCCCTATTGAATTTTTTCAGGAATTCTGGGATATTATCATGATGGACTTATTGGCAGTTGTTCAAGAGTCATAGAAGAATAAGCAGATGTTGCGTGCTCTGAATTCTACCTTCCTTGCTCTCACCCCCAAGTGTGAGGGGGCGGATAAGTTAACTCAATTTTGCCCTATTTCCTTGTGCAATGTGATTTATAAAATTATATCTAAATTGATTGCTGATAGGTTGAAAAAGTGGCTTACTGTGCTAATCTCTGAGGAACAGAGTGGTTTTGTGGCGGGAAGGAAAATTCTGGATGGGGTGGTTATTGCAACTGAGACCATTCACTCTATGGTTATCTCCAAAGATAAGGCGATGTTCATCAAGCTGGATATGGCTAAGGCTTATGATAGAGTTCAGTGGTCCTTCCTTCGGAAGGTGCTTGGTGCTTTTGGGTTTGGGGAAGACTGGATTCAATGGGTTATGAGTTGTGTTACCTCGACCTCGTTCTCTGTTCTTATCAATGGTGAGCATTTTGAGCTTTTCGGTGCCTCTCGAGGTTTGCGTCAGGGAGACCCCCTCTCTCCTTATTTATTTCTTCTCCTTGCTGAAGGTCTTGGACGCTTGTTGAGAAGGAATGTGGAGTTGGGTCTCATTTAGGGGTGGAGGTGGGGAGGGGATTTTCCTCCGCAGTCTCATTTACAGTTTGTGGATGACACTGCTCTAATGGGTTTGGCTACTAATAGAGAAGCTTCAAATCTGCGCAGGGTGTTGGATGTTTATCTTGCTGCTTCGGGACAGTTGATTAATGAGGATAAGTCCTCCATATTCTTCTTCAATACTTCAGAGCCCATTCAGAGGCGGATTGCTCATATCTTGAGATTTCAAATTGGGGATCTCCCTGTGATCTACCTTGGTATTCCTATTTCGGTGGGAAGGTTGCCCAAGGGTTCTTGGCAGAATTTTCTAGACAAATTTCGCATGAGAGTGAATCATTGGACACACAGGTGGCTATCTTTTGTTGGTCGTGTTTAGCTACTCAAGTCTGTGGTGCAGGACCTCCCCATTTATCGTTGCATGATCCAGGTGGCTCCTATGGGTTTTGTTAAGGAATTAGATTCCTTAGCAAGACAGTTTTTATGGGCTGGTAGCTTGATATCCTCTAAATGGAGTCTTGTCAGATGGGATGCTGTTTGTAGCCCGAAGCAGTTGGGTGGTCTTGGATTAAGGCAGTTTGCTATGTCTGGGGTGGTGTTGGCTGCTAAATTGTATTGGTGGTGGTGTGTGGAACAGGATCATATCTGGGCCCGAATTTTATCCCATAAGTATTTCCCTGGGATCCCTTGGATGGATATTCCTCGTTATCCCCTTGTGGGGAAAGGTTCGGTGATTTGGGGTACGCTCAAAAAAGGGGTTGCGCTCATCAAGGGGGGCTTATTTTGGATTTGCAAAAGAGGGGTGGAGGCGCATTTTTGGGCCGACTCTTGGGATGGATTCCTTCCCATTGTTTCTCAGTTTCCTAATTTGTTGACTCTGTGTCAGAGGTTCCTGGAGGCTGGTTGGTCAAGGGTGAGTGACTTTAAGTCCTTTTCGTCTCATGGTCAGTTGGAGGAGGCAAGATGGAAGAACCCTGAGGAGTGGCCTGCTGTTGGTATGGAGGAAGAGTTGCTGAGCTTCAGAATATCCTTGTTAGTCGACGGTGTAGTTCCCTCCCGGATGGGGATGTTTTGGCCTGGTCTCCTAATCCTAAGGGTGTCTATACTGTCTCTTCGGGATATTAGGGGTTATTATCCTAGAGGTTGGATGTTGTGGAGGTTCACTGGTGGAAGAATGTGTGGAACAAGTTCTCTTGGCCAAAGTGCAATTGCTTTATTTGGACTTTGGCGTAGAATAGATGCTTGACTTGGGATAATATTAGGAAGAGGGGGTTCCAGGGCCCTTCTATCTGTGTTTTGTGTGGAGCTGGAGAGGAGGATTCATCTCACTTGTTTTTCCGTTGTCCCTTTGCTGTGCATCTTTGGCATTCTTGGTGGGATTTCTGGAAAATCCCTTGTGTTCATGCTTCTTCCTTGGTGGATTTTTGGAGTAGTTTGGGTAGACCTCTTGCTTCGGCTTCCTTTTTGCAAGTTGCGTGGTATGTTGGACCTACCTTCATGCTATGGCAGATCTGGTTGGAACGGAATCGTCGCATTTTCCGGGGCGAAAAGATGTTAGTCCAACAAATTTGGCAAAGAATTTTAGGTATGATTTAGGAGACTATAGAGGCTAAGTGTGAAGTGGAGTTCCCTTTGGAGAGAAGAGATGCTGAGATGGTGGATAGACTGGGGATTCAGGGATTGTCTTTGGCGTATGCTTGTGTCTGGAGAGGAAGGAGGGTGAAAAAGAAAGTTCAGAGGATGGGAAGATGGCTGCCCCCTCCAGTTGGCATTTTGAAGATCAATATTGATGGTTCCTCAAGAGGCAATCCTAGGCCTGCTGGGATTGGTGGTGTTGGTAGGGATTTTTCTGGCTCAGTGATTTTCTTCTTTGCTGTTCATGAAGGGATGCAGACTGTCAACCTTATGGAAGTTTTGGCGATCCTCTACGCTTTGGAAAGGGCTTATGCTTTGGGGTGGCGCAAGGTGATCTGTGAATGTGATTCACAGGTTTTGGTTAATTTAATCAATGATCAAAAGGTTTTTGATGTTAGTTGGCAGTTGGCCAGGATGGTGCAGCAGGTCCTGCAAATTAGCTCTTTGATGGAGTTGGTGTCTTTCGTCCATATTCCGAGGGAGTGGAATAGGGTTGCTGATTGTTTGGCCAAGTGGGCTTCTGAGCATTTAGATGGTCGGAAGGTTGAGGAGTGGGAGTAGGTTTCCCCTGAGCGTCGTCATGACTTGGAGGGGATTCTTGCTGAAGATGTAATTGATTATGGCCTAGGTTGACGTGGCTCTGGCTTTGTTTGGCCGTTTCTTGATGGCTTCTGGGGCTCTAGCCCTTTTTTCTTGTATTGCTCTTTCTTGATTTTCAATAAAGTTTTTACCCCTTTGTCAAAAAAAAAAAAGAAAAAGGAGCACATATATATAATCAAATTATACTATAAAATATTAAAAATATAGATACAAATATTAGTTTAATGGAAATAATAATACGATTTTATTTTATTTTATTTTTTAATAGTGTGAATCCAAATCTCTATAAAATAGTTAATTGATTTTTGTAAGATTTTTTTTAATAAAAAAATAACAATTACATACATAAAAAAAATCATTCTTAAAAAAATGTGAAAATAAATCACATTTATTTATTTTAGAAAGATTTAATGAAATGATTTTATAAAGCAAAAAATCAAAAATCATTCCTTAAAAAAATGTTTAATTTGCTTTATCTACCAATAACACACAAAACTTTTTAAACTAATCATATGCACAAAAAATAGTTCTTATAATTTGTAATTTAAATATTTTACAAGTTGATTTTACAAAATTGAATTTTTTTTTATTTTTTTTTTAAATATTGCTTTTGATTGGTTGAAAACTAAGTTATTATCAACTAGTTACTAAAAAAGCCAAAAGTCATTACACAAGTACTCATGCCAATGGCAAATACCAATAAATTCTTAAACTTATTTAATTATCTTTTGTCTATTACTCCTTTTATTTATTTTATTTAAATACTGCCATTAGTTCCTACATGTTTCATAATTAAATAAATTTTCGATTTATTTAATTATTAATCATGCTTCTAATTTTAAATAAAATCATTTATTTAAAATTGTCCACTTTCTAATTTTTCTCTTTTAGTAAAATAATTCAAATTAATTATTTATCAATACATATTCCACCTTTTTGAATTAAATTAATTTTTAATTCAAAATAGCAATTTTCCTCTATAAATCAAGTAATTTCTAATATTATTTGATTTTCCAACTCTCTCTTTTTTTGTGCCATCCTTATCTCCTTGCCACATGCAATCTTGTCCCTTGATTTGATTTTCTCAAATTAAATCTTGTCCACTCATTTCAAATTTACCCTAATTGTGAGTTGTCACATTGAATCTTGTACATTGATTCTAGGGCATTTGTCAATTTTCAATCTTGGCCATTCATTCAAAATTGTATTTTCTATAAAATGACAATTTTGGTCTCATTTGCACATCTCTCAGCTCTTGCAATCTCATGACATTTTAATTCTTGCAATCTTGTCTTAGGCATACTTCACATCTTTTGGCATTTTGGCATACTTTAGGCATATTTCATAGTTGCTAACTAGTTGCATAGTTGCATAGTTGCATAGTATTGCATTTTATATCAAATCCTTCAACATTTTGCTTTGGTCTTGGCATAGTCATAGATTGTTCACATAAAATCTAAGGGCAAACTACATATTGTAGCAAATAGAGAAGGTGTAATGGAGGTCAATCATGGAGGTTAAAGACACAAGGTGATATCTTTCTTTGTTTTCATGTTATTTCCTCCTTTGTGCTTCATTAGTTACTTTGGGTTTCATTTATTTATGTATTAATTTGCTAACCTAGATATTTCTCATAGATACATTAGTGAACCCGACGCCAAAATTGTATTTTTGCATATTTTCGTACGGCTTTTTGTGTTTTTGTAGGCACAAGTATGAAACGTCGCATTTGTAGTTTTCTGAGCCGCAAACATTTTGTCGCGATGTATTTGCTTTGTAGAGTGATGCATCCACCATCCTAAGACGCATTCGACTGACATAAAGTCATTTTTGTTCTATTGTGACACATCTGAGATCCCGAACAACGCATTTGAAGGCCACGATGCATTTGCTATGCATATCAATGTATCTGATTGGAAAATTCCTGTGTACGAGCCTGAGCCGCATTTGATGTGTAGAACAAAACATTCACTCTACTGCAACTCATTCGTCTGGTAAATTTTATTTTTGGGTTTTTTCCAAAAATTTCCAAATTTTTCATTCCAAGTTAATAGTTTAGAGGTTCTTGTAGGTTACTAATATGTTGTTGCAACATGTGGCTTTGAATTTTCGTGGGTCCAAGACATCTTTTTGGACTACTAACAAGTGGATTTGTAGGTTCTAATGTCCA
>VDFB02206757.1:21152-36486 GCA_007258455.2 Sequoia sempervirens | reverse complement strand
CTGTTAGATCATGTATATAATTATGCTTACTTAATACGATGAAATGAATTTAAACAACTTCATTTATTTTTGTATTAGCTTACTATATGTGATCAAAATTTTGGTTGAGAAAATATGATGTATTATTCATTTTATTAAATTCACTTGAGATACATGTTGTATTGATATGCAAGTTATGTGATGTTTAATGTAGGAGCATCCCCAATTTATCAACAATCTTTCATCAACCAAAAAATATTTTTCTTTCTTTTTTGTGTTTTAAAAGTAGTTTTCTCTTTATACATCACAAGTTGGAGTGTAATATTTATCCTAAATGATATACATGACCTTCTTAGTTATTTTTTCTCAATAGAATAGGACTTGGTTGTGGCTTTATCATTGCACCTGTTCATAAACAGTTATTTCATTTATTCTCCTTGAGTTGATAATTTGTTATGTGTGGTATTGGGAAAATTTGGGAAAACCCAAACTTAGTAACACTCCAGACACCATCATTTTATCTGATGGTTCATCTATGAAAAATTTAGGGACATATAAGAAGGTGGAATTCAATTTCCTTGGAGTGAAACTAGATATTGATTTTAAAGTTGTTGCAATGAAGGAACCTTTTGACACCTATAACACATTGTTAGAGTTGTAATAGTTTGTTAATGCTAATGGGATAATAGATTCAAGGAAAGAAGAATTATCATTTTTTATTGAAAATAAATTTTTTCATATATCTTTAGGGTTGGATGCAGACAAACCATACCTAGAAGTATCTTCAATGGAACATGAAGAGGGGAACACTAGGTTAATTCACTCCATTTCCAAACTCCCAAGAACTGATTTTTTTGAAGAACCAAATATAGAAGGGGAAATACACTTAGAAAGTGACAAAAAAAGTATAGAAAATAAAGAAGTTTTAAGTGCTTGGCTCTAAGAAGAACCAAAATTAACATCCCATAAGGCATTTGGATTCAATAAGGTGTTCATGATATGCATGCATTCCAAGAATATTCCGTAAATTATCACAGAAGAAGAAAAAGCATCACACAGTTCAAAAATGAAGTAAATTATATTCTTGCCTTATTTTCTAGCTACCAATTTACCTAAACCATATTTAAAGAGGTATCTCAGATATTAAGCTACCCTACTATTCAAGAGTTGGAGATCTCAATGGGTACTTGAAGGATATGGAGAGAACCTTTGATAAGGAAGATTTGTGGATTGTTGCATTACAAGACACCCTAGTGTGTAATGTTACATGCTAGTAGAAGAACCACAAGGATAACATTCTCCATTGGTATGCATTCAAAATACTAATCAAAATATGATACCTATCAATAGAAGGAGAATATAAAATAATCCATAAATATTAGAGATCATTTCCACTTGAGGACCACCTAGACATATGCATAATAGGATGGGAAGTAACGAGGGAGTATGATAATAGGTTATACATACAATTTCTTTATTGGAATCTAACACAAATAGTACAAACCTAACACATAAACCAAGATAGAAGAATAAACAAAGGATTGGGGAGAACTCCAACAAGACTTCGCTCATTCTTTCTCTTTTATGATGATGATGAAAATATTCATATTGCATTATTGATGATAAAGGAACTTATATTTAGACTACTAGAGGAGAATAATATTAATATATAAGAACACACTCCATCACCACCAAAAATAGAAGGGGTATGAAAATTGATTGATTCGATGGAGAAGGAGACTCAACTTATTAGAAAGAGATATTACACAATACATCAAAGATATGGAGAGAAAGAACCAAAACTAGATATCCAAGTGGTCGAAGGGGAAAGAGAAATGCAGATGAGTAGTGACTCCAACAGAGAGTATTATGCCTAGCCCCTGAAAATAAGAGAAGAAAACATAGTCATCATAGATAATCCTAATTTAACAAAAAATAGAGACTATTGCGATGAAGAAGTGGTTATGAAGGTAATTGAAATACTATCCAAGTATGAAGATCTATTTCCTCAAACATTCACTGACCTCAAGGGCATCAAAGAGGAAGCATACATGATGTAGATTCAACTAAAAGAGGGGACCAAAACAAATAAGAAGAGACCCTATAGACCTAACCGTAACATGAAAAATAAGGTCAATATAGAATTAGACAAAATGATAACATAGATAATCAAACTAGTGGAAGATTTGAAATGGATCAGCCTAATGGTTGTACAAAATAAGAAAACTAGAGAGATAAGTATTTATGTGGAATTCTAAGAACTTGATAAATCCTACATCCATAATCCATTCCCTACCAAATTCACTGAAGAAATCTTGGAGTCAATGGTAAGAAGAGAAATCTATTCTTTCTTTGATGGGTTTTTTGGTTACCACTAGGTGAGAATCAAGGAAGAAGACTAGCCTAAGACCATTTTCCCTACTGAATGGGGATTATTGATGTATACAAACATTCCCTTCAAACTAACTAAATAATTATCTAGTAGTCTTTAGAAAAATAATGGTTGATGCATTTTGAACCATACATTTTTGGGACTTGAATGCTACTCTAGCACTTCTAGGGTTTTCACCTAAAAGGAGAGAGATTGGGTCCAAAAATGCTAATGGTTTATTCAATTTAGGATGTGTGCAATGTTATATGATGTAAATGAACTTAACTAAATGAAATTGACTGATTAAAATGAACTAAAATGAATGCAAATGTGTAATTAGAGCTATGTTTGAAAACACACTCTGATATGCAAACAACTATGTAGAATGAAGAAATTGAAAGAAATATGCAAAACAAAAGGTATAGGGGTAAATATGAGTGCACCTAGATGAATTAGGATTATTTTGGAGAGATTTGGATGCTGATGAAAGTTACTGATTTATCATAGTGGGACTCATTCGCCCAGGGTGGTGAATTAGTTCACCTACTGATGAAAAACTGTTGGGAGCTGGTTTTTGTCTGTCGGGATCTGAAATCTAACAAAACTCAAGTTTATAGTCCTAAGGTGGGACTCATTTTCCATAGTTGGTAAATTATTCCTCTCCCAAATTTTTGAAAAATTAGGAGACAAATCTGCAACACCAGATCTGATAATGTCTGCATGTCGAGTTGCCAGGGTCAAATATGCAGAAAACAGACAAATATCCTTCTCCAAGATTGAATTTAACTTATGTTGAATTGAAGCACCTAGTTGACATGAAAATCAATCTTCAACACCTAATAACTTGTAAAATCTGTAAACAAAGGTTGCAAACAAACAAGCAGAAAGGGGAAAAATGATTAGGGGTTAGTGAATAGGGGTTTTCCTTGGTCAAACCCCACTTTTGGTAATTAAACCCTTGAAAAGACAATGAAATGCAAAGGAATGATAAATTAACAACATGCAATAGCTATTAACTTACCAAATCCTTGATGTCACAAATCTGAAGTAATGTCAATGGTAGCTTCAAGGTGCTTGAATAGTGCTTGAAAAGATGTTGTAAAATGCTTGAATGCTTGAAATGTGAGATGGAATTATTGAATGAATGAGGAGATGTAAAATGAGGTGAAAATAACATATTTATACACACTTGTGCCTTAGTATCTGTTCATACCTCATCACAGGCTGACATCAAGTGATTTTGAATAAAATACCGAAAGGAAATTTGAAATATTTTAAATTTGGGGCCAAGGGGGACTCATTTTCCACCCATGGCGAATGGGTCCCACCTAGGACCTAAAAACATGTGTCGGGAATAATGTTGTATTTAATGTCTTTTGTTGGGATACCATCCAAAAATACACTCAATATAAGCATATGAGGGCATAGAGGGACAAAATAGAGCATGAGAAAGGTGTAATAGTGAGGATGTGCCTAGAAAAGTGTGAAATCTTGTTACAAGACTTTACAACACTTCAAAATAGGACTTGTTGATGAGTAAAAAGGTGATTTCTAGGTGAAATGTATTAAATAGAGTCTAGAAGAATGTAGAAATGTAGTACAACACTTCACAACACCTTCACAAGATTTTGTTCTTTGAATTTTAGTACCTAAATAAGCATGTTCAAGCCATGATACATTATAAAATCAAAGCAACATAGTTCCAACACCATGAAAGAAGATCTAAAAGGCCATGGAAATGGCAAGGGCCCATTTTTCTATGGCACATTTAGCCACCACTTTAGTGAGAGGATGAACTTGATTCAAACTCACACTAAAGTAGCCATGAACATTGAGGGGAGGGTTCAAATGCACTTACGTTAGCAAGATGGAATACAATGATCAAGAGGGATGATCAAGCCACCAGGATGAAGATCACATGGAAAACTAGGCATAAGGACAAAGGAACACACAAGTGTTGAGAATAATTGAATGAAGCTTTGATTGTCAATCCAATTAGTTGTGAAAAGAGATCTAGGTTGATTGTTTGAAAAAGAGAATGTGTACTCACTCTAGGGCCACAAAAATTTAGGCTGTCCATGGGGTGAGAAGGCCCAAAAAGTAAGATACACATGCTAGTTGGTATGCACTCACAAACACAAAGGTGGATATGGGGAAAAGTCATGCCGCTGGGTACCACAAAGAAAAACGCCATGAAAAAAAAGAAAAGGGTACCACAAAGAAAAATGTCATGAAAAGAAAGAAAAGGGTACCACAATCATGCAAGTTACATTATGCAAGGTGAAAAAATGTAAAATGTGAAATGTAAAAATGCAAAAGTGTAGAAGTGTAAAAATGTAAAGGAAGTTCGAAGGAGTCTTGTTCAATTTGTGCAAGGTCAGTTACTTAGGGAACATTGTGTCTAATGTCTCCAAGAGAGCATCAATCAATGAATAGTATATTCACAACTTAGGGGATGCAGTGTGTCACATCAAACCACCAAGAGGAATGTAATATGCTGAGATAGATCACACTTATGAAGGACATCACACCCAATGTCATCCACAAAGTAAAAAATGCATCACGTAAATGACAAGGCTTCGCTATGAACCAAGAATGCATATGAATTAATGGTAATGCATGCCTCCCACTTTAAAGGAATTGCTACACATCATTCTATGAGAAATGACTTTAAAGTAGAAAGAGGAAGAAAATAAAAAGAAAACAAGACATGAGAGCCAACCTAGAAAGCCCTATGCCAAGTCATATGTTTCGAAGTTAGGTTGCGTAATGTCAAGGAAAAATGAAAAAGAAAGAAAGGGTGCCCAGAAAAAAAAAAAAATACACCAGCATAAGGATCTATGGTTTGGGTCCAACTTATGTTCATTGCTAGCGTGTTGGTTAAAGAGCCTGAGAGAACTATCATCATTCTAAGTACATAGAGATTAGGAAGAATGACAAAGAAACAAAAGATCCGTTTTAGTCCATAACATGGAAAGAGACTTTGGTGTGAGTCTTTCACTTTGCATCATCAAAGGGAAAACAGAAGTGAAAATCAAACAAAGAAAAGAAGTGAAAAATCTTTTGAGTCAACATGAAGGAGACATTTGGTATCAATGCGGTAATATCAAAAAAAGAACAAAAGGGTTAGATCAACATGAACCGATCGCTTACATCATCAAAAGAAGATGAAGGGGACAACTATTAAGGTCAAACATGGAAGGACATAGAGGCGATCCTCGCTGCGTCATCAGGAAACAAAAGGACAACTATGGGTCAACATGGAAGAGACATGTATAATAAATCTCGCGGCTTGCGATCATCAAAATCCAGAAATATAACGATAAATAGAAGGTCTTCACAAAGAGAAACATCGACTTCCCTGATGGACGATACCATAAATCAGTCAACCGATGCTCAGTTATTGGTTTCTCAATCTTAAAGAGATAAGTAGAAAAGGAATAACATAGTTAAGGGACAAGGGAAAATGCATCACAAGGGAAAGGCTAGCAATGTCTTACCTTCCACAAAGTGTAAAGGTAAGAATGAGCCAAGATGGTTGATGGAAAAGAATCATGCAATAGTGAGAAGAATAAATTCTACAACTATGGCATGATAAAGGGCGTTGATTATGTTTAAGGTATGAGGGGGAAACAATCAGTATCAGTGAAGTGATACTTTTCTAGTATTTACTTCAATGTCCGACATTCTTCAGTGCGATGTCCAAGAAGGTGATGATATTTGCAAAAAGGGATGTTAGAGTCCTTAGGAAAAATAACCAACCTATTCACAGGTGGTAAAAGTATAAGACCTTTTTTTAAGAGTAATTGAAGTCTCCTTTCACATTCAGGTGGAGGATGTAATATTTTTGAGTTTGTAAGGTCGTTTACGTTTGCTATATTCTCCTTGTTCATGAATAGAAGGAAGAAAATTACCCATGGGGATCCTAAAATCCTTATCATTAGGAGATAAAGGTTGTTCATGTGGAAGAAGAATGTTTAAATTAGGAGGAGAATTCAAGATGACTGTTCCAACATCCAAAAGTCTCCTAGATTGAAGAGGATGTCTCTTAGGATGAGAAGGATTTTGATATCCTAATCCTGTTGTGTTGGCTTCAATGGATTATTGTTTAAGAATTTGATGGATGTCATGTTCATGTTTTGTGTCACAACCTTGTTTACTCAAAATAATAAATCCTTTACCATATGTGTCTTCAAGGTTGATAGGATTGTTTGTGATTGTATGCTCACAGAATGGGTGGGATTGTGGTGGTTGAGAGGAACTAGGTCCACTTAAGGGAGGAACCTTAGGTCCTATATTGAATTCAAGATGTAAATATGCAAAGTAATCAGGAGGTGCAACAGTGGGAAGATCTTGTGATCTCATGGATCGGTAAAAAGCTGCATTGGCTTCAAGGTTGTCAAGGCAGTCATTGCAAAACTTATTCATGCTAACATCATCTTCTCTAATGATGTCAACATCATGAGGAGGACAATCATGAGGATTTGAAGGAGCATGAGGTTGTTCAAGGTCATTAGGGTCACAACCAAATGCACAATTTGACATGTCTACCAAGGATTTTAAACAATTCTAGAATTTATTGAAAGAAAATGCCATGATGTAAATTACAGATGTAAAATAGAGAATCTATAAATGAAAAAAAAATGCAGGAACAAGAAGCTATAATGTAGACAGATGGTAACAAAATTTTAGAAATTCTAATGAAAATGTATAGAGGGATTGATTTGCCCTAGGTGACGAATGAGTCCCAGTATGAATTTTTTTTAGTGTTTTTTAGAGTTTTAAGGATGATTTAAATGCTCTAAAAAATGCAAGTACAAATGTAGAATGCATATTTTTACCTTTTTCAGTGAAATTGAATGCAAAAATGAAAACTAAATGAATGTTTCACTAATGAAAAATGAAAGTTCCTAGAATGCAATAAAAAAACAATGGGCTAATTGAATGTTAATGAAAATTCAGACTACAATGCAATGAATAAAAAGTGTTCAAGAGTCAGGCTCACCAAAATGAACCATAGATTTTTGGGACCCGAATGCTACTCTAGCACTTCTAGGGATTTCACCTAAAAGGAGAGAGATTGGGTGTAATATCCCTTGCCCAATTTGATATAAATTTTTTTGATGTCTTGCCCCAAGGAATATTGTCAAACAACTCAAATGCAAAGTCTAACCTTGCTGGTATAGAATTTTAGTCTGGTATTTTTGCTTGAAAAGGATTTCAAAGTGTTCCAAATGTGTGCATTCCAATGCTCTAATTCTGGTACTAAGCAATCATGAACAAACCCTACCCAATCTGTCCTTTATTCTTGCATTTGGCTGGCTTGTAATTGTGTCAAACACTTTGTATGCAAAGTGTATTGTAGCTGGTATGTTGTTTCAGCTCGCAAGATTGAATGACAAAGGGGTTTGTGAATATTACTATCTTCTGCTACTACTATCCCAACCTCTAATTGAAAATATAATGCTTCTATGAAACTTTGAATGCATTCATAAAGAACTAAGTGAAAATATTGCATCTACAGCCCTTAGCATTTTGTCATACAGTTATCATGCATCCTCCTACAATGATCAGAACTAATACAACGAGACAACTACTTATTCCTTCTCTTTTTAAATGGCAGATCATTACAATGCTTCATAGAATGGCCAAGACTCTTGGCTTTAATACATATGATCAAGATGGTTAAATTTGATATCAACTATCACCTACAACAATGCCTTATAGTAAGCAGCTAAATATCATGAAAATAACAATGCAAACATCCCTTTTCTACAATGGTAACGAGCTCTTACAACTGACAATGCCCAACAAGCTGGTTTGTAATCTCTATCACCAAATTTGGCCAAAGTACTGTAGCATGGGGTACTATTCATGGAACTGTAGCGACTACTGTAGCACGACACTATAGCAAATCACTGTACGCGGCATTGTAGCACAGGTACTATAGCATTACTGTAGCAGCCAACAAATAAAAATATTCCACAATGAATCTTCAATTAAATGGATATGCATCAAACCCTTGTATTCTTTGTATTTCTTCTCCAATCTAGCACAAATAGAAAGGCTGAGATACCTTCCTCCAATAATGCAACCCTTCAAGAGATATTTCACTCCCTTAGTTATGCTATCAATGCGAGTTTTCATTCCCAAAGATCAATTTGATTATCTGCAGACCACTTGGCTCCACAAATACTCAAGAAGAAATCATCAATCATCAACATCAAATCTGCCTGCCCAATAGTGAGACCTCAAGGTCTATTTATGCATTTTCCTCTAGAGGTCGGCCTCAATAAAATAATATTATCTTTTTGACTTCTAGAAGATTCCAATATCTTTTAATTATTTGCACTTTATAAAATATTAAAATATTATATTATTAATAAAGTGCAATCACAACATCAAATTATAAAATAAGGTTTCCATAAATAGAAACAATAATGATATATGATGGAAAACCTTACTCCAATCAAATACTGAGCCAAGTAATCACCAAATGACTGCCAGATGACTCTCTCACCATGCCTCATTAGCCTACGAGAGCCGTTAATAGGCTAATCTTGTTGATATGCCAATGCCAACTAAAAGGGGACATTATAGTCAGCCCCTCCTGAAATTGCTTGTCCTCAAGCAATTCACCACTTGGATCCCACAAGAAGAACTGCATAATGTCCTTGTCATCACCAAACAATTTATGCAACATTTGCTCAAACTGAAACTGTCGTACCAACTCAATACCATCACCAAGTGCTATAGAAGTATAAGCCTCAAGTGGAAGTAAGTCAAGAGACTGATCATCCTTGCCTCCAAACTTTGCGCAAGATAAACTATCATCCAAACTATCCATCACATGCACACCTGAATTGTGCATCATGAATAGGTCATGTACATGAGAATCAAAAATGAAATTGTAAGCATTCCTCACCATGTACACCTCTGAAATCTCCTCTGTGAGTCCCATTTGCAATCCCGATGCACTAGTAGGATCAAAAATACTATCAACAATGATCATCTCAAGACTGGAATCAAGAGAGCTATTATCATCCAAGCCATAGAGTGGATTGTCATATGACCAAGTAGCTTCCACCTCGAACAATGGATTGAGAATCATCTCATGTTTCTCCTGAATCACCTTCCCCTTCCTCTTACTGTCCAACCCTCTGATAGAATGAAAACCTCCACTTGTAATTCCCCTCAATACATGCCTCCTACCATCAACCTCAAAAGACATTTCCATCTTAGGTACATCAAGGGTACATACTCCCAAGTCCTGGAGCCACTTCATTCCCAAAACTATGTCCATCTCTCCCATGTTGACCACATAAAAATTTGAATGTAACTCATAGTTGTTCAATCTCAAGGTGAGATTAGCAACCTTTCTGGTGCATGCGAGAGTATATCCATCCGCTACTCGAACTCTGAATCCATCAAAATCCTCAACCTGAAGTTTGCACCGAGCTACAAAATCTCCATTAATAAAGTTGTGTCGCACCAGTATCAAGCATAGCGATGCAACGCTGTCCATCAACTGTCCCTCTAAACCTGAATGTAGTCTCATCCTGAACATTGGCAATATATGCCATGGGAGCAGAAGTTTTCTCATCCTGATCAAGTTCTGAAGCAACCTGCTGATCAACTTCATCAGAATCAGAGTCCTCAAAGTATGCCCACATGAAACGGTTTGCCTTGCCCTAAGGCCTCAAAGGGCAATCATGATCCTTGTTGTAAGGCTCCTTGCACCAATAGCATAATTTCCTCTTCCTCAATTCTTCTCGTGTCTCCTCATCCATCATAGGTGCTGATTTCTTTTTCTTGTCTGGTTGTGGAGGAGTCTCATTGCTTGTTGAAGGGACATCCTTATGCGAGCTCTTTCCTTTTGGTGCTGTGAACTCCATGCTCCTAGCCTTCTTCATTGCCTCCTGAAGAGTAGGAGGATCAAAGGATTTTATCCATCCTCACATAGTCTCCAATAAGCCCTCCATGAATAACACTACCAGGCATCTCTTTGAGATATTGGGAACCATTACTGACAATCTCTGAAAGTATCCGATGTAGTTCTCCAAACTCCCAACTTGCTTGAGTTGAGCCAAATCTCTGAAGTATGATTCTGGGTCCTTCTTATCAAAACGTTCCACCAATCTATCCACAAACTCTTGATAAGATGTGATCTGATTATGTTGCAATGTAACTAACCCATGATACCACCATTTGTGTGCTGCACCCTCCAAATGTAAAGTAGCATACTTGATGGCTTCCTCTTCTGTCATGGGTTGAAGAGCCAAGAAAGTATCCAATTTATGAATCCATGATTGTGCAGTAATCTTTCCACTACCATCAAACATAGGTAGTGTAAGCTTATTGGTAGCTTGCTTAAGATCCTTGTTCTGATTCCTAGGTCTCCTCTCCTGCCGAGACCTGTAGTAGTCCATCCTTGTTTGTACAAAATGATCAAAATGCATGAGTTCTCGGGCTTCTGGTGTCAATAGTTTCCATTCATCACGAGCAGCCATATATGCATCAGTGAAAGTAGGCTCCTTAATATCTTCAACATTCTCTTCTGTAACCCGCTCTTCCCTTAGAAAGGTAGGTCAAGATGGCCTATCAACAGTATGGGAAGTGGTTCTTTTCCCTTTCCTTGACCCAGCTACACTCATGTCCTCATCTTGATCCCTGTTATTCCTTGTTCTATTTTCCAAAATAACTCTGTTCTGTTGAATCTGCTGCTGCAAGGAAGCTGAAAATCCTTCAAATGCTTGGGCCATTCTTTCCAACAATTCTTCACCTCTATCCACATTCCTTCTTTCATTTCTAGGAGGATCACCTTCTCTTCTTTCCTCCATGGTGTCACCGATCTCTTTGTGTCTTGCTGCAACAGCTGTTGATAAAGTGTCCTATTCAGGTTGTAGTGGCCACTGTGTTTGTTTCCTTTGTTCTCTAGCTGTATATCTCTTGGTCCTGTCACTTTTTTGCATAAATGAAGACAATTTCTGACCCAAAGGATGGCAGGAAACCACTCTGATACCACTGTAATATCACTTTCCCAATTTGATATAATTTTTTTTGATGTCTTACCCCAAGGAATATTGTCAAACAACTCAAATGCAAAGTCTAACCTTGTTGGTACATAATTTTAGTTTGGTATTTTTGCTTGAAAAGGATTTCAAAGTGTTCCAAATGTGTGCATTCCAATGCTCTAATGCTGGTACTAAGCAATCATGAACAAACCCTACCCAATCTGTCCTTTATTCTTGCATTTGGCTAGCTTGTAATTGTGTCAAACACTTTGTATGCAAAGTGTATTGTAGCTGGTATGTTGTTTTAGTTCGCAAGATTGAATGACAAAGGGGTTTGTGAATATTACTATCTTCTGCTACTACTATCCCAACCTCTAATTGAAAATATAATGCTTCTATGAAACTTTGAATGCATTCATAAAGAACTAAGTGAAAATATTGCATCTACAGCCCTTAGCATTTTGTCATACAGTTATCATGCATCCTCCTACAATGATCAGAACTAATACAATGAGACAACTACTTATTCCTTCTCTTTTTAAATGGTAGATCATTACAATGCTTCATAGAATGGCCAAGACTCTTGGCTTTAATACATATGATCAAGATGGTTAAATCTGATATCAACTATCACCTACAACAATTCCTTATAGTAAGCAGCTAAATATCATGAAAAATAACAATGCAAACATCCCTTTTCTACAATGGTAACGAGCTCTTACAGCTGACAATGCCCAACAAGCTGGTTTGTAATCTCTATCGGGTAAGTGCAAGAAGTTGAGTCCACGAAATGTGGAAGTTTTTTTGCCTTAGCCAAAAAATTGAAATCAGCATCGAACAAATGGGATCCCGATTTCATAAACGGGATCCCGATTTTTAAAAATCATGATCCCGTTACGGTTCGGGATCCCGAGCCTGAGACCAAACGGGATCCCGCTTTTTAAAAATCGGGATCTCGTTTCCCCTCGGACTCCGAAGCAATGGAGACGAAATAGGATCCCGATTTAATACAAACGAGATCCCGATTTATAAAATATGGGATCCCGATTTATAAATAACGGGATCCCGAGTTGTATAAATCAGGATCCCGTTTTATACTGTTATTTATTTTTTTAAAAAAGAACAGTTTTCACTTCTGTGAACGGGAACCTGAGTGATTGTTGGCGACAGTGACCCCACGACCAGCTATAGGTACCCCACCTAAACACCATTTCTTTGCATTTTTTTAGTTTGAATTGAAATTTTAAAAGAAATACGTTAATTTAGCATGTATTTTTTTAAATTTATGTCACGTTTTAATCATTTTTTTAATTGTTATAGTAGAATTCAATAATTGTCAAAATAGACGAAAACTTGCAATGAAACTTAAATGTTTTTTAATAAAAATGAAAAAAAAAAACTTTGAATTGTGTTTTAGAAACAAAATTTAACTTTTAAATCTTAAATTGTTCGATTAAACCCAAAAAAAATTGATTTTGAAAACCCTAATTGAAACAAAACAAAAAAAATTGCATTTCAAAACCCTAGAGATCAAAATGAAATAAAACATCGCATTTACAAATCCAAATCGAGCTTTTTGAAACCCTGAATTCAAATCAAACGAAAAAATTGAATTTGAAAACCGTAGTTTGAATTGAAACGAAAAAAATTCATTAAAAACCCTAATTGTTTAAAACTGAAACCCTAAATTGAATTGGAACAAATTTTTTTGTTAAAACCCTAAATTTGAATCGAACAAAAAATCATTCACATTGCTTAAATGTTTTAAATTTTATTTGCTTTGTATGGAAAAAATGATATATATTAAACTTTAGTTTCAATTTTAAATTATAATTAGATTAGAAATCAATATGTTAAAGAATGGTTAAAATTCATAAAGTTTATCTTGATGTTTGTTTGCAAATTTAGTTAACAAATTCGTAAATCTAAACATGTACAATCGATTCCAATTGACACTAACTTGCAACTCTAAATTATGCCAAGGGCCACCTGTCTAAATTCACCCTAAGTTTGCTGTAAACCCTAGACCCTAAACTGTAAAATCTAAACCCATAACACTAAAAGCATTTGAGTTTATGAACCCTAGACCCTAATCTTTCATCGACATACCTGTACCATGTAGGTTCAATGTCAAGAATGGGTCTGTTTGGTAGATTTATGAAAACTATTTTGAATATCTAGAATGCCATAAAAGTATAATTATAGCAATTCCAATTGGAAACACTTGGGTACATATATATCGTATGAAATTTAAATCTAGGAAGGTGTCTATCATATAGGCGAGCTGATAATACATGGAAAGAGGTTTGTATGGGAATATATGTATTAAGAAAAACATACCACATGACCTCTATAGGATTTTTAAGATGTGATCCTAGATAATAATCCACCCATCCTCAATCATAATGGATTATTTGGCAATTAAGAGAGATTCAATTTGACCATAAAATTACCTATATTTTGATACTATATAGATTTATGTGGAAGGATAGAAATGCATCAATATGCTTTGTGCCATATTTTATGAATGTTAATATTTAAGAAAAATCTAGATAAGATTGACCTAAGTAGATGATTTATGTAAGGGCTTTTTAGTGAACAAGTGACACACCATGGAGATTGGGATGGTATTTAAATCGAACGTATTTATAAATATAGTGTACCCCCTTTAAATTTGTATTTGGTTTTTATAATGAGTTGAAATTATCAATGTGTTACATAAAAGTAATTTGTGCTTAGATATATTTAAATTAGATAATAAAGATATAGTTATATAAAATAGGGAATCCAACATGAGGAATAAACCTTTAATGTGCCATTGTGTGCATCTAATTTATGCCAATGATTTAGTAAGAGTGATCGTCTAAGAGGATGAAATAAGCCTTGAAAAATTGTAAGATCTAACACTATTTTAATGTAGTTTTATATGTGTGTACATGTCCACTATGCTTTTTGAGTTTATGTTAATGTAAGATAAGGAGGATTGGTGGATATATTTGAAATCTAAAGAAAAAACAAAAATGATGTGAATATATAGATATATATTTGTAAAATGATTCTTTAACTTATCTATATTAAACATTGTATATTATCTCTATATTACTATCATGGCTTGATTTTCATTATGTCTACTAAATGTTGCTATATTTATTCATTGTTGTAATTAAATTATAGGGCTCAATGTGTAATCTATTTTACATCAAATTTTATAGTAGACTTATAATCCTAGAATGTTTGTAAATCTAATAGCTAACAAATAACTTGATAGGTGCAACTAAAAAACAAAAAGTGTGGTTTCATTTATCTCCATTAGGCTGGAAAGCTAAAAAATCTACTAGGTTTATCCCTATTAGGTTGAAAACCCAAAAGTGTAGCTTAATAAGTACAAGTGGTGAAAACTCACAAAAGCACTAGAAACTAATCTTTGCAAAA
This sequence comes from Sequoia sempervirens, assembly GCA_007258455.2. Classification (NCBI taxonomy): domain Eukaryota; kingdom Viridiplantae; phylum Streptophyta; class Pinopsida; order Cupressales; family Cupressaceae; genus Sequoia; species Sequoia sempervirens. The sequence continues at coordinate 21,690 of VDFB02206757.1, read as the reverse complement.
CTACCCTTGACATATCAAAAAGGCCAAAGGTCACCATATGTCAAACCTATATAGGTTGTATAGTTATATTAGATACCTTATAGTATCTCCTATTGGTTAAATATGTTTGAAGATGACATTAGCGACACATCCCTACATTTATATGAGATATATTATTAACATGTCGTGTTACACATATGCTAAGATACTCAAATATGGATAAGGAGAACTAGGGAATATATATTAGAAGAGAAAGATATACTAAGCTATCCAATATTATATTTTTGTACTTAGTGTAGAAGAGAAATTCTAGACCAAGAATGCAAGTGCAAACTCAATACTCCACTTCTAATGAAAGGTAAATAAAATAATGAAAGATTAGAGAAGCATAATATGTTCCATAACATTCTTTTATGGCTCTAAATGTATGTGTTGAAGTTGCTCTTTGGTTCTCTAATGTGATAACATATACATACAAATTTTATCATATGGAAACATTTGGGGATGTTATTATTTTATAGAGTTGAGGGGAAAGGAATGGAGGACTAGGTTTTTTTGG
>VDFB02206757.1:0-21052 GCA_007258455.2 Sequoia sempervirens | reverse complement strand
CTGTGGGATGCAACTTGATCATTTATTCATGCTCTCAGCGAGCCTCATCGGATACCATAGGTCTTTGGAGGTGGCATATGGCGGAGGAGGTGGAGGTGGAGGTGGAGGTGGAGGTGGTGGAGGGTGTGGAGGGAAGGGAGGTAGATGCTGTTGTGGCTTTCCGGTGGTGGATTGACCTATCATCAATGTTAAAATCATCCATGATATATGCTTGATATAGTAATACTTTTGCATTTTAAATCATACAAAATAGTCCATGTGCATACATATATTAAGATCATATATATATAATTGAAATAGGATAAGCAACATATATATTAAGATCATATATTTAATTGAAATGCACTTATATATACATTGATTGTTCAACTCAAGAGAATGTCATACAAAATTAAAAATTAAATGTATGTACATGTACATTTAAAATAAAAAATATGATGCATAATTTGCATGCGTACAAATCATTAAACTAAACTATACATACATACATATACAAATTTCAAAATTTTAGAACTATTATGCAAATTTTTAATACATGCACATACATACTAAACAATAAACTTGAAACATTCACAAAATCTCATTTTATGTCTAACAAACACACACACATATATATATATATATATTACAATTTTTCAGCAGGAGAAATCATGATCTAGTAGATAGTCATAAAATATATACTATTATATACTATTCATTATAAGTTCATAAATTCCACCAACTTCACAAATCCATGTCACTAAAATATCCATATAGAACCAAAATCATAAATTCATGTCACTAAAAATATACATTTGGAACCAAATTTATAAATTCATCACACAAAATATCCATCGTTCACCAAATGTATAAATTCATAACTATTTAAGATCATTGTTTTAATTTATAAACTATTATGGCTCTCTACTGCATAGATATTCATTTCTTTGTGTTTTCCTTTTCAAAATTGGGAGTTCTCCTCTCCTCTATGCATTAATGGAGTGTCTCTGATCCATCCATAGCCACGATAGCATCAACAAGGGTTTGCATCCTAGATGCGAACATACTCACAGGAGGTGCGACACATTCTTCATTTTGAATAATGTTGATTTGATCTTGGATGGTTCTAGCAGAAGCATTGATTTGTGCTTGCAAATGAGCATGTTCATTGATTTCAGGTGGTGGAGGTGAGGCGTTACGAGGTGGAGGTGAAGGTGTTGGATATGGATGAAAGAGTGGAGGTGGATTGAATATTGAATGAATCCATGTGATCTTTAAGATATGAGTGAACTTGCATTGTATTTTTAATTTCAAGATGTAAGATACATGTTTAGGAAATACCTTTAAACCATTCAATATAAATGGCCTTAAAATAATTGAATACAAATGATAAAATATGTAAGCCTCATTTATGTCTAAGGCACATGTTACTTGAATGAAAATACAATTAACTATTAATATTATATAATCTTGTAGGACCTTATTATTGTTAAATTTGGTTTGGGCATTTGAACATGGTGATCACCAAATTTTTAAGAACTCTTTGATCCTTAAAATGTCATGGAACCTTAAGAGAAAATTAATTCTGATTTAGGGTGTGAGGATGGCTTAAGGGGATTTACGTCTAGTGAGATCCTAGGAGAAAATGGCATGGCTCAAATGAATAAAATTTGGTGAAGTTGCCCAAGGCAACCAAATTTCATTAAGAGCCTTTAAAGAAAAAATGATGGCTTTAGGGTTTAGACTTTAAAGTTTAAAGTTTAGGGTTTAAGGTAATAGGATAGCTTAAGGGGATCTACATGCTGCAAGATCCTAGGAAACAATGACATGGCATAAGGTAATGAAATTTGGTGGAGTTGCCTAAGACAACCAAATTTCATTAAGAGCCTAAGAAAAAATGATGGCTTTAGGGTTTACGGTTTAGACTTTAGAGTTTATTATTTAATTAGCTAAAATCCCCAAATCCTAACTTTTAATCAACCATTAAGGGGATAATCATGTCACATCCATAGCTTAAAATTAAAATAATTCCAAATCACCAATCCAAACTCAAACTAATGTAACTTACTTCCACTTCATCAAATCTAAAATGAAATTAATAATCTATCCTAGCCATCAAATCAATTAGACTAATCATAGCCATTCATTTCCAACTTAGACCTTCAATCCAAATTCAAATTAGCATTCGATTATTCCCATCTACCTAATCAAGTCAACACAAGCCCTCCATCAACCCAACCACCTACATTTAATTCTCTCTTCCCTCTCAAATTCAAATTCAAAAATTCTCTCATGATTCTAGTCCTCGATTCCAAAAAAACCTAGTCCTCCATTCCTTTCCCCTCAACTCTATAAAATAATGACATCCCCAAATGTTTCCATATGATAAAATTTGTATGTATATGTTATCACATTAGAGAACGAAAGAGCAACTTCAACACATACATTTAGAGCCATAAAAGAATGTTATGGAACATATTATGCTTCTCTAATCTTTCATTATTTTATTTACCTTTCATTAGAAGTAGAGTATTGAGTTTGCACTTGCATTCTTGGTCTAGAATTTCTCTTCTACACTAAGTACAAAAATATAATATTGGATAGCTTAGTATATATTTCTCTTCTAATATATATTCCCTAGTTCTCCTTATCCATATTTGAGTATCTTAGCATATGTGTAACATGACATGTTAATAATATATCTCATATAAATGTAGGGATGTGTCGCTAATGTCATCTTCAAACATATTTAACCAATAGGAGATACTATAAGGTATCTAATATAACTATACAACCTATACAGGTATGACATATGGTGACCTTTGGCTTTTTTTGATATGTCAAGGGTAGTTTTGCAAAGATTAGTTTCTAGTGCTTTTGTGAGTTTTCACCACTTGTACTTATTAAGCTACACTTTTGGGTTTTCAACCTAATGGGTTTTCAACCTAATAAGGATAAACCTAGTAGATTTTTTAGCTTTCCAGCCTAATGGAGATAAATCAAACCACACTTTTTGGTTTTTAGTTGCACCTATCAAGTTATTTGTTAGCTATTAAATTTACAAACGTTCTAGGATTATAAGTCTACTATAAAATTTGATGTAAAATAGATTACACATTGAGCCCTATAATTTAATTACAACAATGAATAAATATAGCAACATTTAGTAGACATAATGAAAATCAAGCCATGATAGTAATATAGAGATAATATACAATGTTTAATATAGATAAGTTAAAGAATCATTTTAAAAATATATATCTATATATTCACATCATTTTTGTTTTTTCTTTAGATTTCAAATATATCCACCAAGCCTCCTTATATCTTACATTAACATAAACTCAAAAAACATAGTGGACATGTACACACATATAAAACTACATTAAAATAGTGTTAGATCTTACAATTTTTCAAGGCTTATTTCATCCTCTTAGACGATCACTCTTACTAAATCATTGGCATAAATTAGATGCACACAATGGCACATTAAAGGTTTATTCCTCATGTTGGATTCCCTATTTTATATAACTATATCTTTATTATCTAATTTAAATATATCTAAGCACAAATTACTTTTATGTAACACATTGATAATTTCAACTCATTATAAAAACCAAATACAAATTTAAAGGGGGTATACTATATTTATAAATAAGAATTTAAATACCATCCCAATCTCCATGGTGTGTCACTTGTTCACTAAAAAGCCCTTACATAAATCATCTACTTAGGTCAATCTTATCTAGATTTTTCTTAAATATTAATATTCATAAAAGATGGCACAAAGCATATTGATGCATTTCTATCCTTCCACATAAATCTATATAGTATCAAAATATAGGTAATTTTATGGTCAAATTGAATCTCTCTTAATTGCCAAATAATCCATTATGATTGAGGATGGGTGGATTATTATCTAGGATCACATCTTAAAAATCCTATAGAGGTCATGTGGTATGTTTTTCTTAATACATATATTCCCATACAAACCTCTTTCCATGTATTATCAACTTCATCTATATGATGGAACCTTCTAGATTTAAATTTCATGCAGTATATATATGTACCCAAAGTGTTTAATTGGAATTGCTATAATTATACTTTTATGGCATTCTAGATATTCAAAATAGTTTTCATAAATCTACCAAATAGACCCATTGTCTTGACATTGAACCTACATAATTTTAGGTATGTCCAATGAAGATTAGGGTCTAGGGTTCCCCTCAAATTTCTCAAATGCTTTAGTGTTATGGGTTTAGATTTTTACAGGTTTAGGGTCTAGGGTTTAGCAAACTTAGGGTGAAGTTTGGGTGGCCCTTGGCATAATTTAGAGTTACAAGTTAGTGTCAATTGGAATCGATTGTACGTGTTTAGATTTACGAATTTGTTAACTAAATTTGCAAACAAACATCAAGATAAACTTTATGAATTTTAACCATTCTTTAACATATTGATTTCTAATCTAATTATAATTTAAAATTGAAACTAAAGTTTAATATATATCTTTTTTTCCATACAAAGCAAATAAAATTTAAAACATTTAAGCAATGTGAATGATTTTTTGTTCGATTCAAATTTAGGGTTTTAACAAATTTTTTTGTTTCAATTCAATTTAGGGTTTTAGTTTTAAACAATTAGGGTTTTTAATGAAATTTTTTCATTTCAGTTCAAACTAGGGTTTTCAAATTCAATTTTTTTCGTTTGATTTGAATTCAGGGTTTCAAAAAGCTCGATTTGGATTTGTAAATGTGATGTTTTATTTCATTTCGATCTCCAGGGTTTTGAAATGCAATTTTTTTTGTTTTCTTCAATTAGGGTTTTCAAAATCATTTTTTTTTGGTTTTAATCGAACAATTTAAGATTTAAAAGTTAAATTTTGTTTCTAAAACACAATTCAAGGTTTTTTTTTCATTTTTATTAAAAAACATTTAAGTTTCATTGCAAGTTTTCGTCTATTTTGACAATTATTGAATTCTACTATAACAATTAAAAAAATGATTAAAACGTGACATAAATTAAAAAAATACATGCTAAATTAACGTATTTCTTTTAAATTTTCAATTCAAAATTAAAAAATGCAAAGAAATGGTGTTTAGGTGGGGTACCTGTAGCTGGTCGTGGGGTCACTATCGCCAACAATCACTCGGGTTCCCGTTCGCAGAAGTGAAAACTGTTCTTTTTTAAAAAAAAAAAAACAGTATAAAACGAGATCCTGATTTATACAACTTGGGATCCCGTTATTTATAAATCGGGATCCCGTATTTTATAAATCAGGATCTCGTTTGTATTAAATCGGGATCTTGTTTCGTCTCCATTGCTTCGGAGTCCGAGGGGAAACGGGATCCCAATTTTTAAAAAGCGGGATCCCGTTTGGTCTCAGGCTCGGGATCCTGAACCGTAACGGGAACCCGATTTTTAAAAATCGAGATCCCGTTTATGAAATCGGGATCCCATTTGTTCAATGTTGATTTCAATTTTTTGGCTAAGGCAAAAAACTTCCACATTTCGTGGACTCAACTTCTTGCACTTACCCGATAGAGATTACAAACCAGCTTGTTGGGCATTGTCAGCTGTAAGAGCTCCTTACCATTGTAGAAAAGGGATGTTTGCATTGTTATTTTCATGATATTTAGCTGCTTACTATAAGGCATTGTTGTAGGTGATAGTTGATATCAGATTTAACCATCTTGATCATATGTATTAAAGCCAAGAGTCTTGGCCATTCTATGAAGCATTGTAATGATCTTCCATTTAAAAAGAGAAGGAATAAGTAGTTGTCTCATTGTATTAGTTCTAATCATTGTAGGAGGATGCATGATAACTGTATGACAAAATGCTAAGGGCTGTAGATGCAATATTTTCACTTAGTTCTTTATGAATGCATTCAAAGTTTCATAGAAGCATTATATTTTCAATTAGAGGTTGGGATAGTAGTAGCAGAAGATAGTAATATTCACAAACCCCTTTTTCATTCAATCTTGCGAACTGAAACAACATACCAGCTACAATACACTTTGCATACAAAGTGTTTGACACAATTACAAGCCAGCCAAATGCAAGAATAAAGGACAGATTGGGTAGGGTTTGTTCATGATTGCTTAGTACCAGCATTAGAGCATTGGAATGCACACATTTGGAACACTTTGAAATCCTTTTCAAGCAAAAATACCAGACTAAAATTATGTACCAACAAGGTTAGACTTTGCATTTGAGTTGTTTGACAATATTCCTTGGGGCAAGACATCAAAAAAATTTATATCAAATTGGGCAAGTGATATTACAGTGGTATCATAGTGGTTTCCTGCCATCCTTTAGGTCGGAAATTGTCTTCATTTATGCAACAAAGTGACAGGACCAAGAGATATACAGCTAGAGAACAAAGGAAACAAACACAGTGGCCACTACAACCTGAATAGGACACTTTATCAGCAGTTGTTGCAGCAAGACACAAAGAGATCGGTGACACCATGGAGGAAAGAAGAGAAGGTGATCCTCCTAGAAATGAAAGAAGGAATGTGGATAGAGGTGAAGAATTGTTGGAAAGAATGGCCCAAGCATTTGAAGTATTTTCAGCTTCCTTGCAGCAGCAGATTCAACAAAACAGAGTTATTTTGGAAAATAGAACAAGGAATAACAGGGATCAAGATGAGGACAGGAGTGTAGTTGGGTCAAGGAAAGGGAAAAGAACCACTTCCTGTACTGTTGATAGGCCATCTCGACCTACCTTTCTAAGGGAAGAGCGGGTTATAGAAGAGAATGTTGAAGATATTGAGGAGCCTACTTTCGCTGATGCATATATGGCTACTCATGATGAATGGCAACTATTGACACCAGAAGCCCAAGAACTCATGCATTTTGATCATTTTGTACAAACAAGGATGGACTACTACAGGTCTCGGCAGGAGAGGAGACATAGGAATCAGAACAAGGATCTTAAGCAAGCTACCAATAAGCTTACACTACCTATGTTTGATGGTAGTGGCAAGATTACTGCACAATCATGGATTCATAAATTGGATACTTTCTTGGCTCTTCGACCCATGACAGAAGAGGAAGCCATCAAGTATGCTACTTTACATTTGGAGGGTGCAGCACACGAATGGTGGTATCATGGGTTAGTTACATTGCAGCATAATCAGATCACATCTTATCAGGAATTTGTGGATAGATTGGTGGAACGTTTTGATAAGAAGGACCCAGAATCATACTTCAGAGATTTGGCTCAACTCAAGCAAGTTGGGAGTTTGGAGAACTACATCGGATACTTTCAAAGATTGTCAGTAATGGTTCCCAATATCTCAGAGAGACGGCTGGTAGTGTTATTCATGGAGGGCTTATTGGAGCCTATGTGAGGATGGATAAAATCCTTTGATCCTCCTACTCTTCAGGAGGCAATGAAGAAGGCTAGGAGCATGGAGTTCACAGCACCAAAAGGAAAGAGCTCGCATAAGGATGTCCCTTCAACAAGCAATGAGACTCCTCCACAACCAGACAAGAAAAAGAAATCAGCACCTATGATGGATGAGGAGACACGAGAAGAATTGAGGAAGAGGAAATTATGCTATTGGTGCAAGGAGCCTTACAACAAGGATCATGATTGCCCTTTGAGGCCTTAGGGCAAGGCAAACCGTTTCATGTGGGCATACTTTGAGGACTCTGATTCTGATGAAGTTGATCAGCAGGTTGCTTCAGAACTTGATCAGGATGAGAAAACTTCTGCTCCCATGGCATATATTGCCAATGTTCAGGATGAGACTACATTCAGGTTTAGAGGGACAGTTGATGGACAGCTTTGCATCGCTATGCTTGATACTGGTGCGACACATAACTTTATTAATGGAGATTTTGTAGCTCGGTGCAAACTTCAGGTTGAGGATTTTGATGGATTCAGAGTTCGAGTAGCGGATGGATATACTCTTGCATGCACCAGAAAGGTTGCTAATCTCACCTTGAGATTGAACAACTATGAGTTACATTCATATTTTTATGTGGTCAACATGGGAGAGATGGACATAGTTTTGGGAATGAAGTGGCTCCAGGACTTGGGAGTATGTACCCTCGATGTACCTAAGATGGAAATGTATTTTGAGGTTGATGGTAGGAGGCATGTATTGAGGGGAATTACAAGTGGAGGTTTGCATTCTATCAGAGGGTTGGACAGTAAGAGGAAGGGAAAGGTGATTCAGGAGAAACATGAGATGATTCTCAATCCATTGTTCGAGGTGGAAGCTACTTGGTCATATGACAATCCACTCTATGGCTTGGATGATAATAGCTCTCTTGATTCCAGTCTTGAGATGATCATTGTTGATAGTATTTGTGATCCTACTAGTCCATCGGGATTGCAAATGGGACTCACAGAGGAGATTTCAGAGGTGTACATGGTGAGGAATGCTTACAATTTCATTTTTGATTCTCATGTACATGACCTATTCATGATGCACAATTCAGGTGTGCATGTGATGGATAGTTTGGATGATAGTTTATCTTGCGCAAAGTTTGGAGGCAAGGATGATTAGTCTCTTGACTTGCTTCCACTTGAGGCTTATACTTCTGTAGCACTTGGTGATGGTATTGAGTTGGTACAACAATTTCAGTTTGAGCAAATGTTGCATAAATTGTTTGGTGATGAAAGGGACATTATGCAGTTCTTCTTGTGGGATCCAAGTGGTGAATTGCTTGAGGACAAGCAATTTCAGGAGGGGCGGAATGTAATGTCACCTTTTAGTTGGCATTGGCATATCAACAAGATTAGCCTATTAACGGCTCTCGTAGGCTAATGAGGCATGGTGAGAGAGTCATCTGGCAGTCATTTGGTGATTACTTGGCTCAGTATTTGATTGGAGTAAGGTTTTCCATCATATATCATTATTGTTTCTATTTATGGAAACCTTATTTTATAATTTGATGTTGTGATTGCACTTTATTAATAATATAATATTTTAATATTTTATAAAGTGCAAATAATTAAAAGATATTAGAATCTTCTAGAAGTCAAAAAGATAATATTATTTTATTGAGGCCGACCTCTAGAGGAAAATGCATAAATAGACCTTGAGGTCTCACTATTGGGCAGGCAGATTTGATGTTGATGATTGATGATTTCTTCTTGAGTATTTGTGGAGCCAAGTGGTCTGCAGATAATCAAATTGATCTTTGGGAATGAAAACTCCCATTGATAGCATAACTGAGGGAGCGAAATATCTCTTGAAGGGTTGCATTATTGGAGGAAGGTATCTCAGCCTTTCTATTTGTGCTAGATTGGAGAAGAAATACAAAGAATACAAGGGTTTGATGTATATCCATTTAATTGAAGATTCATTGTGGAATATTTTTATTTGTTGGCTGCTACAGTAATGCTACAATACCTGTGCTACAGTGCCGCGTACAGTGATTTGCTATAGTGCTGTGCTATAGTAGTCACTACAGTTCCGTGAATAGTACCCCATGCTACAGTACTTTGGCCAAATTTGGTGATAGAGATTACAAACCAGCTTGTTGGGCATTGTCAGTTGTAAGAGCTCATTACCATTGTAGAAAAGGGATGTTTGCATTGTTATTTTCATGATATTTAGCTGCTTACTATAAGGCATTGTTGTAGGTGATAGTTGATATCAAATTTAACCATCTTGATCATATGTATTAAAGCCAAGAGTCTTGGCCATTCTATGAAGCATTGTAATGATCTGCCATTTAAAAAGAGAAGGAATATGTAGTTGTCTCATTGTATTAGTTCTGATCATTGTAGGAGGATGCATGATAATTGTATGACAAAATGCTAAGGGCTGTAGATGCAATATTTTCACTTAGTTCTTTATGAATGCATTCAAAGTTTCATAGAAGCATTATATTTTCAATTAGAGGTTGGGATAGTAGTAGCAGAACATAGTAATATTCACAAACCCCTTTGTCATTCAATCTTGCGAACTGAAACAACATACCAGCTACAATACACTTTGCATACAAAGTGTTTGACACAATTACAAGCCAGCCAAATGCAAGAATAAAGGACAGATTGGGTAGGGTTTGTTCATGATTGCTTAGTACCAGAATTAGAGCATTGGAATGCACACATTTGGAACACTTTGAAATCCTTTTCAAGCAAAAATACCAGACTAAAATTCTATACCAGCAAGGTTAGACTTTGCATTTGAGTTGTTTGACAATATTCCTTGGGGCAAGACATCAAAAAAATTTATATCAAATTGGGCAAGGGATATTACACCCAATCTCTCTCCTTTTAGGTGAAATCCCTAGAAGTGCTAGAGTAGCATTCGGGTCCCAAAAATCTATGGTTCATTTTGGTGAGCCTGACTCTTGAACACTTTTTATTCATTGCATTGTAGTCTGAATTTTCATTAACATTCAATTAGCCCATTGTTTTTTTATTGCATTCTAGGACCTTTCATTTTTCATTAGTGAAACATTCATTTAGTTTTCATTTTTGCATTCAATTTCACTGAAAAAGGTAAAAATATGCATTCTACATTTGTACTTGCATTTTTTAGAGCATTTAAATCATCCTTAAAACTCTAAAAAACACTAAAAAAAATTCATACTGGGACTCATTCGTCACCTAGGGCAAATCAGTCCCTCTATACATTTTCATTAGCATTTCTAAAATTTTGTTACCATCTGTCTACATTATAGCTTCTTGTTCCTGCATTTTTTTTCATTTATAGATTCTCTATTTTACATCTATAATTTACATCATGGCATTTTCTTTCAATAAATTCTAGACTTGTTTAAAATCCTTGGTAGACATGTCAAATTGTGCATTTGGTTGTGACCCTAATGACCTTGAACAACCTCATGCTCCTTCAAATCCTCATGATTGTCCTCCTCATGATGTTGACATCATTGGAGAAGATGATGTTAGCATGAATAAGTTTTGCAATGACTGCCTTGACAACCTTGAAGCCAATGCAGCTTTTTACCGGTCCATGAGATCACAAGATCTTCCCACTGTTGCACCTCCTGATTACTTTGCATATTTACATCTTGAATTCAATATAGGACCTAAGGTTCCTCCCTTAAGTGGACCTAGTTCCTCTCAACCACCACAATCCCACCCATTCTGTGAGCATACAATCACAAACAATCCTATCAACCTTGAGGACACATATGGTAAAGGATTTATTATTTTGAGTAAACAAGGTTGTGACACAAAAAATGAACATGACATCCATCAAATTCTTAAACAACAATCCATTGAAGCCAACACAATAGGATTAGGATATCAAAATCCTTCTCATCCTAAGAGACATCCTCTTCAATCTAGGAGACTTTTGGATGTTGGAACAGTCATCTTGAATTCTCCTCCTAATTTAAACATTCTTCTTCCACATGAACAACCTTTATCTCCTAATGATAAGGATGTTAGGATCCCCATGGGTCCTTTTCTTCCTTCTATTCATGAACAAGGAGAATATAGCAAACGTATACGACCTTACAAACTCAAAAATATTACATCCTCCACCTGAATGTGAAAGGAGACTTCAATTACTCTTAAAAAAAGGTCTTATACTTTTACCACCTGTGAATAGGTTGGTTATTTTTCCTAAGGACTCTAACATCCCTTTTTGCAAATATCATCACCTTCTTGGACATCGCACTGAAGAATGTCGGACATTGAAGTAAATACTAGAAAAGTATCACTTCACTGATACCGATTGGTTCCCCCTCATACCTTAAACATAATTAGCGCCCTTTATCATTCCATAGTTGTAGAATTTATTCTTCTCACTATTGCATGATTCTTTTCCATCAACCATCTTGGCTCATTCTTACCTTTACACTTTGTGGAAGGTAAGACATTGCTAGCCTTTCCCTTGTGATGCATTTTCCCTTGTCCCTTAACTATGTTATTCCTTTTCTACTTATCTCTTTAAGATTGAGAAACCAATAACTTAGTTAATGGTTGACTTACATTTGCATTCATTTTTCTTTTTCTTTTCATGTGTGTATCGTGTTCCCCCGTATTGTGTGTTTGATGTTTCCTCTCTTTGTACACTTCTTCTATTTGTCGTTATATATTTTGTTTTTTCCTTTTGGGGATGACGCAAAGCGTAGAGATGACATATGTCTCTTCCATGTTGACCCACAAAGGTCCTTTTCTTTTTCTCTTTTTTTTTTGTGTTTTTCTTTTGGGGATGACGCAAAGTGTGAGCCCTATGTCTCTACCATGTTGACCACAACGGTCCTCATCTTTTTCTCTTTTTGTTTTGTGTTTTCCTTTTGGGGATGATGCAAAGCGTAGAGACGTCTTAGGTCTCTTCCATGTTGACCCAACCCCTTTTTCCCTTTCCTTTTTCTTTGTATTTTTCTTGTGTTTTTCCTTTTGGGGATGACATGAGGCATTGATACCAAAATGTCTCCTTCATGTTGACCCAAAAGATTTTTCACTTTTCTTCTTTGTTTGCTTTTCGCTTGTGTTTTCCTTTTGAGGATGATGCAAAGTGTTAAGACCACAATGTCTCTTCCATGTTGACTCAAAACGGACTTTGTTTTTGCTCTCTTTTTGTCATTCTTCCAATTCTATGTACTTAGGGGAATGATGATAGTTCTGAGCTCTTTAAATCAACAACGTTGTAGCAATGAACATGTTGACCCCAAATCCATAGATCCCTTATGTGTTTGGTGTGTTTTTTTTTTTCTGGGGGGGCAACTCCCTTTCTTTCTTTTTCATTTTTCCTTGACATTACGCAACCTAACTTCGAAACATATGACTTGGCATAGGGCTTTCTAGGTTGGCTCTCATGTCTTGTTTTCTTTTTATTTTCTTCCTCTTTCTACTTTAAAGTCATTTCTCATAGAATGATGTGTAGCAATTCCTTTAAAGTGGGAGGCATGCATTACCATTAATTCATATGCATTCTTGGTTCATAGCGAAGCCTTGTCATTTACGTGATGCATTTTTTACTTTGTGGATGACATTGGGTGTGATGTCCTTCATAAGTGTGATCTATCTCAGCATATTACATTCCTCTTGGTGGTTTGATGTGACACACTGCATCCCCTAAGTTGTGAATATACTATTCATTGATTGATGCTCTCTTGGAGACATTAGACACAATGTTCCCTAAGTAACTGACCTTGCACAAATTGAACAAGACTCCTTCGAACTTCCTTTACATTTTTACACTTCTACACTTTTGCATTTTTACATTTCACATTTTACATTTTTTCACCTTGCATAATGTAACTTGCATGATTGTGGTACCCTTTTCTTTCTTTTCATGACATTTTTCTTTGTGGTACCCTTTTCTTTTTTTTCATGGCGTTTTTCTTTGTGGTACCCAGCGGCATGACTTTTCCCCATATCCACCTTTGTGTTTGTGAGTGCATACCAACTAGCATGTGTATCTTACTTTTTGGGCCTTCTCACTGGGCACAATTTTGGGCTGGGGCATTGCCTGGCTCAATCAGCTGATCCTCTTTCACAGCTAATTTGGTTGATGATCAAAGCTGATTATTTCTCAACGCGTAATGTTTCATTTGTGCCTTATGCCTAGTTTGCCATAGGTCACTTCATCTGGGAGGCGGGTCTGTCCCTCATGATCAGTGTATGTTTCCATCTTGCTAACGTGGTGACAAGACCCTCCCTCAGTATTTCCTTGGCTACTTTAGTGTGAGTTTGAATCAAGTTCATCCTCTCACTAAAGTGGTGGCTAAATGTGCCATAGAAAAATGGGCCCTTGCCATTTCCATGGCCTTTAAGGTCTTGTTTCATGGTGTTGGAACTATGTTGCTTTGATTTTATAATGTATCATGGCTTGAAAATGCTTATTTAGGTACTAAAATTCAAAGAACGACATCTTGTGAAGGTGTTGTGAAGTGTTGTAATACATTTCTACATTCTTCTAGACTCTATTTAATACATTTCACCTAGAAATCACCTTTTTACTCATCAACAAGTCCTATTTTGAAGTGTTGTAAAGTCTTGTAACAAGATTTCACACTTTTCTAGGCACATCCTCACTATTTACACCTTTCTCATGCTCTATTTTGTCCCTCTATGCCCTCATATGCTTATATTGAGTGTATTTTTGGATGGTATCCCAACAAAAAACATTAAATACAACATTATTCCTGACACATGTTTTTAGGTCCTAGGTGGGACCCATTATTCATACAACGATGTACGTGGGTTCCCCATATTTAAATTCCCAAATATTTCAAATTTCCTTTGTTATTTGTTCAAATCACTTTGATATGTGACATGATGAGGGTATTTCATTAATGCTGAGCACATGGTGTAACATAAAATTCTCTTATTTTCCTTTCATTTTGTCTCCCTCATTCATTTCAGATTTCATCTCATTTCTGTGACTAAACTGTTTTACCTTTATCTTTGCCTGTTTTATTAAACACCTTGACTCTGATTATTCTAGATTTGGACATTGTGTTGGATATGGACAGACTGTTACATATTTATTGGTACTCATTCTTTGCCTTTCGGCTTCCTCTTTTTCAAAGTTAAAAGGACATTTGACCAGGAAAACATATTCATATAAACATTTCCCCACTTCCTTTATTTTGTTTACAACATGTATATGATGTGGGACAATTTGTCCTTTATCCAACTACAGTATTGTTCAACACCAATTAATTCTAGAGAAAGATATTTATACATTTTACATATTTGACCCACAGAGCAACTCGGTATACGAACCTCGAATCTGGTGTGCAATTTGTCTCTAATTTTTCGGGGCATTAGGAGAGAATAATTTACCAACTATAAATAGTCAACACCTTAGGACTAACAGTTTTGTTGGGTTCAGATCTAAGTTCTTCGGCTCTCCTTGATTTTTCATGATGAAGTGAACTAATTCCACCATTACAGATGAATGGTATACAATCATCGGTAACTTTCATCAGCATCAGGAGGAGGAGAGACTATTTCTCAATAATCATTCATCTAAATTGCCTCATATTTCATACAGCATTTATTTTACATAATTTCTTCATTCTGTTGTTGTTGTTTATTTGCGCGTATATGAAATTATGACTTTCAAACACTCTAATTATTTACCATTCAGCTGGTGCTCATTTAATCAATGGGCCAATTACCGTTGGTTATTTACATCATATAACATTGCACACATCCTAAATTGAATAAACCATTAGCATTTTTGGACCCAATCTCTCTCCTTTTAGGTGAAAACCCTAGAAGTGCTAGAGTAGCATTCAAGTCCCAAAAATGTATGGTTCAAAATGCATCAACCATTATTTTTATAAAGACTACTAGAGAATTATTTAGTTAGTTTGAAGGGAATGTTTGTATACATCAATAATCCCCATTCAGTAGGGAAAATGGTCTTAGGCTAGTCTTCTTCCTTGATTCTCACCTAGTGGTAACCAAAAAACCCATCAAAGAAAGAATAGATTTCTCTTCTTACCATTGACTCCAAGATTTCTTCAGTGAATTTGGTAGGGAATGGATTATGGATGTAGGATTTATCAAGTTCTTAGAATTCCACATAAATACTTATCTCTCTAGTTTTCTTATTTTGTACAACCATTAGGCTGATCCATTTCAAATCTTCCGCTAGTTTGATTATCTATGTTGTTATCATTTTGTCTAATTCTATTTTGACCTTATTTTTCATGTTAGGGTTAGGTCTATAGGGTCTCTTCTTATGTGGTTTTGTCCCCTCTTTTAGTTGAATCTACATCATGTATGCTTCCTCTTTGATGCCCTTGAGGTCAGTGAATGTTTGAGGAAATAGATCTTCATACTTGGACAGTATTTCAATTACCTTCATAACCACTTCTTCATCCCAATAGTCTCTAATTTTTGTTAAATTACGATTATCTATGATGACTATGTTTTCTTCTCTTATTTTCAGGGGCTAGGCATAATACTCACTGTTGGAGTCAGTACTCATCTGCATTTCTCTTTCCCCTTCGACCACTTGGATATCTAGTTTTGGTTCTTTCTCTCCATATCTTTGATGTATTGTGTAATATCTCTTTCTAATAAGTTGAGTCTCCTTCTCCATCGAATCAATCAATTTTCATACCCCTTCTATTTTTGGTGGTGATGGAGTGTGTTCTTATATATTAATATTATTCTCCTCTAGTAGTCTAAATATAAGTTCCTTTATCATCAATAATGCAATATGAATATTTTCATCATCATCATAAAAGAGAAAGAATGAACGAAGTCTTGTTGGAGTTCTCCCCAATCCTTTGTTTATTCTTCTATCTTGGTTTATGTGTTAGGTTTGTACTATTTGTGTTAGATTCCAATAAAGAAATTGTATGTATAACCTATTATCATACTCCCTCGTTACTTCCCATCCTATTATGCATATGTCTAGGTGGTCCTCAAGTGGAAATGATCTCTAATATTTATGGATTATTTTATATTCTCCTTCTATTGATAGGTATCATATTTTGATTAGTATTTTGAATGCATACCAATGGAGAATGTTATCCTTGTGGTTCTTCTACTAGCATGTAACATTACACACTAGGGTGTCTTGTAATGCAACAATCCACAAATCTTCCTTATCAAAGGTTCTCTCCATATCCTTCAAGTACCCATTGAGATCTCCAACTCTTGAATAGTAGGGTAGCTTAATATCTGAGATACCTCTTTAAATATGGTTTAGGTAAATTGGTAGCTAGAAAATAAGGCAAGAATATAATTTACTTCATTTTTGAACTGTGTGATGCTTTTTCTTCTTCTGTGATAATTTACGGAATATTCTTGGAATGCATGCATATCATGAACACCTTATTGAATCCAAATGCCTTATGGGATGTTAATTTTGGTTCTTCTTAGAGCCAAGCACTTAAAACTTCTTTATTTTCTATACTTTTTTTGTCACTTTCTAAGTGTATTTCCCCTTCTATATTTGGTTCTTCAAAAAAATCAGTTCTTGGGAGTTTGGAAATGGAGTGAATTAACCTAGTGTTCCCCTCTTCATGTTCCATTGAAGATACTTCTAGGTATGGTTTGTCTGCATCCAACCCTAAAGATATATGAAAAAATTTATTTTCAATAAAAAATGATAATTCTTCTTTCCTTGAATCTATTATCCCATTAGCATTAACAAACTATTACAACTCTAACAATGTGTTATAGGTGTCAAAAGGTTCCTTCATTGCAACAACTTTAAAATCAATATCTAGTTTCACTCCAAGGAAATTGAATTCCACCTTCTTATATGTCCCTAAATTTTTCATAGATGAACCATCAGATAAAATGATGGTGTCTGGAGTGTTACTAAGTTTGGGTTTTCCCAAATTTTCCCAATACCACACATAACAAATTATCAACTCAAGGAGAATAAATGAAATAACTGTTTCTGAACAGGTGCAATGATAAAACCACAACCAAGTCCTATTCTATTGAGAAAAAATAACTAAGAAGGTCATGTATATCATTTAGGATAAATATTACACTCCAACTTGTGATGTATAAAGAGAAAACTACTTTTAAAACACAAAAAAGAAAGAAAAATATTTTTTGGTTGATGAAAGATTGTTGATAAATTGGGGATGCTCCTACATTAAACATCACATAACTTGCATATCAATACAACATGTATCTCAAGTGAATTTAATAAAATGAATAATACATCATATTTTCTCAACCAAATTTTGATCACATGTAGTAAGCTAATACAAAAATAAATGAAGTTGTTTAAATTCATTTCATCGTATTAAGTAAGCATAATTATATACATGATCTAACAGGAAATTTTTGAGGTTTTGTTTAAAGGACTACCTTAATCATTCCCCCACTTTGGTGTTCCACCTCCATGAATAGCCATATACCAACAATTGTATGGAAAGATGATAAAGAGAGTATAGAAATGGAAATACCAAGCAATACTCAAACAGCAATATGCTACTACGCAAGTAGATGATGCAAAATTAAATGGAAATGGATGGATATCATCTTCTCAACCACGTGCTCTCAAGGAAAATGGATGAAGATGTGAGCTCAAAAGCTCTCCAAAGCCAACGTTGTCGCAAAAATGAAGAGGAGGAGCCAACAAAGAAACAACTTGCAGCTACAATGAAGGTGGTGAAATGTGAAGGAGATGAAAGTGAGTGTTGAGCAAGTGTGTAAAGCGAATTTCAATCAAGAAGTTGAAGAAGCCAGAGTAAATCAAGAACATAGCCATTTGAAAAGAAGAATGGAGAAAAAAGGGTCATTTGTAGTCAGTCAGAGGGGTAGGAAGTGTTACACTTCACATCCAATGGAGAAATATAACGCCTTTTCATATTCCAAAGGTGGGAATCATGTCAGGACGACAACACAGCATGCACGCATCCCCGATAAAATTCCTCTACCGACACGTAAAACAGCTGCCAGGTGGATGGGAATTGGGAAATAGAAGTAGATGTGAAAAGTACATCATTGGGATCACATTTTCTAAGGTAAGGGGTGTGTAAATTGGGAGTTTGTAAGGGGTGAAATTTCACACCATTACATTTTCCCCCCACTTTAGTGAACATAAGTGTCAATGAATGCACAGTAAATTAGAGTGAAGGAAGTTGAAGAGAATATACCTAAACCGTCAAGGAAGCAGACCATAATCTAACATGCTTGGATGTGTAGGAGTGAGAGAGAGAGTCGTATCCATAGGTACTCGATTCTATGGAGATTTGAAAAAACTCTACAGGTGCTCGATCGTACAGAATTGGCTCCACGAGTGCTCAGTCCCACAAAAGATGAACAAAGGGTTCTATAGGTGCTCGGTACTGCAAAATGAAAATGCTTTAAAGGTGCTCTATCCTGCTAAGGAGGTGCCATAGGTCCTCAGCCCTGGGGGGCTAGAAATGGAAAGCTCCGCAGATTTTGATGGGCCCTTACAGGTGCTTGTTCCTACAAGGAAAGCTTGACGAGGTGCTCGGTCCTCCAAGATTGATTGTAAAAGAAGCTTCACAAGTAAGCAACATGTTAATTCATAGAAAAAACATGTTAGGCAAGAAAAAGTCACACAGATAGACAAATAGTCATATCATGGAACAAGCAATTGAAGGAGAAGCTTTCAAAGGGATCCCTCGAGAACCCTTCAAGACTACAAGGGGTCCACACAAAGGGATGCTTCGTTTGAAAATCGATGACATTTTTACAAATGATCTTATAATCAAGGAATCCTTTTGAAGGATTCTCTTTCGTCGAGGAATTTGAGAAAATAAGAATGGCCTCCTTGAAGGCGAATTCTCAATTCTTTTTGTTACAAATTTGATTTCAAAAGAAAACCTTGCTAAGTGGATCTTGAAGGATGTGATTTTCAAAAAATGCAAAAATATTTAGCAAGATATTTTTTGGCCACTAAATACACCTTATTGAAAATTAGAGAAGTAGGAGCCCCCTCTTAGGATGGTGCATGTGAACTAAAGGAGCACATGGAATCCTAAGGTAAGGAAGAAAAGATGCAAATATGTCGTGGTCCATGATACATGATGAGATGTAGACATGGAAATGTTGTCGCACATGCGAGGGACAACACATAGGCACCATGTAACATAAAGAAGCAATCAAAGAAAAGAGAAATATGAAAAGAAAGATAAACTAAGATGAAGAAAACAATAGACAAAGGGATCTAGGAGTCTGGGGTCATATCATCTCATCAAAATAGGTAATACGTAGTGTAGGAGTGAAAGATCATCAATCCCAGGAATTCCTAGATGTAAAGAATAGCACGTGAAAACAAAAGAAAAATAAAAAATTAGGTCAACATGGAAGGGAGGCCTAAATTCCCCCAAGACTTTGCATCATCCCCAATTATCAAAAATCAAGATACAACATATAGAAGAATGACACAACACATAGAGGAAGTTTATGACACAATTTCACTCTTGTATCCAAGCACCTACAATGGTGACAAGGGTCCTCTAGGAACACATAAAAACAAGCATGGTGGAAACACAAAACACACACAAATCTAATCTACAGATAAAGAAGAGGTACTCCCCTAGTCCTCATCATCCAAGAGGTCTTGGTTCTCCAAATCTAGATCATTAGAAGGGGAGGGCAGATGAGCCTGCAAGGGAAGGATAACAAGGGGAGCACCCTCTGACTCTCCTACAACAAGAGCTAAGGAAAAGGGCTACTCAAGGTCTTCTTCAATCAAATCCTATGAGGTAAACATCATTGATCTTGTAAAGATTGCCAACAGAACCAGGATGTCATCTACTGAGATAAACATGCACTTAACAGGAGCGTCATGTGTTAACTAAGTAGGAGATGAAGGAGGCACCCAAGATCCACCATCAATCTCATCAAAAGAGATGGTGACAATCTTAGGAGATGCATGGGATGCCTCTATTACAAGGACGGTGCAAACCAAAGCAAAATCATCCCCCAAAGAAGGCAATCCCTTCTTACAACCTCCATTGGAAGTGAGGTTTTCCTCCAACTTATGCTTCATCAAAGGATACGAAATCCCCACAAAGGAAGCAAAAGGCGACGAGGAAGAGGACAAGGCCGCAATGGACACCACCATGGTGTCTGGAATGTCCACGAGCTAAGAAAATGGAGGGGTGTCTGGAAGGGACATCAGAAGAGGAGGCTCCACTGAGGGAGCAATGAACACTTGAACCCTTTTGGGGTGAGGGTCGCCAGCACTCGCAGAGGAGCCAGAAGCAAGATCAAGGCTACAGGGATTGAAGCAGAAGGAACAAAAGAGGGAGGCATAGTAGGAGCTGTCAAAATAGGAGTTGTGGGCTCCTCTTTTTCCTTCTATGTGGCAGCTTGCTTAGCAGCTAGAGCCTTCCTCTAGTGCTTACACTCACACGCAAGTCTATTTTTTGACTTCGCAAGCTAAAAATCACTACTTGAGAGGGAACAAGAGGCTCTTGTTCCACCATAGGCATGTCTTCCACAACCATTGTTGATGGAAGGGCAGCCTCCTAGATGGGATCTGAAGTAGGAATCACAGGAGCAGATATTGAAACAAGTGGAGAAGCAAACTCAGGCACCTCAACGGTGGGCCTCTTCCCATTCCTGCCAGAGGGGAAAGAGTAGTAGGAGGATACAGAGGCCAAGATGCAGGGGCAACTCCAAGAGGGCCCTTCCCCTTACCATAGACAGTGGGCCTCG
>VDFB02206755.1:0-14753 GCA_007258455.2 Sequoia sempervirens | reverse complement strand
TTCAAAGCCTGAAAAGAAGGGTAAAAAGTCAGAATTTTTGAAAACCGGTGTAAACCACCGCGATCAGCATCCTTCAGGCTATCTACTGGTAAAATTTGAAGTCAAACAGAGCACTTACTATTTATAGTAAGTCAATTTGGAAACAGGCTAAAAATAGCAAGTCAGGTGCATGCGCTGATGTCAGTAGTCAGGTCACGTGGTGAGGAGCGCCTCATTCATATTTCAAGTTAATCGGAGCAGTGGAGCTATCGGTGTTGTTACTGCTTCTATAGTAAAACCACCTTCAAAATGGGCTAAAAATAGCGTGGTGACTAAATGGCGTGTCGTATGTAGTAACAAGGTCATGAGGATGCTATGTTTAAAATTTCAAGTCGTTCTGAGCTTCAAAGATGCAAATTCAGAGGACTTACTATAAATAGCAGGGCGTGAAAGCTGGCGAAAACGAGGAAAAAATTCTAAGTCTGGAACTTCATCCTGCAGCCATGGCAAAATGCGCCCAAGTTGATGAGGGAGCATGGAAAATTTCTAAATTATAAGCTTCGTCCTTCATCTAGGCCAAAATGCGCCCAAGGAGAAGATGGTCAATAAAAGTCAACACTTTTATCCTATAGGCATAGCAAAATGCGCCCAAGGGAAACTCATGGAAGTTGAAAATGGCTAAGGTATAAAAGTTCATCCTGCTCCCCAGGAAAAATGCGCCCTCAAGCACAAATAGCATGAAAAAAATTTCTAAGTATAAAATTCATCCACCTGCCTAAGGAAAATGCGCCCACCCTCAAGGAGAAAGTTTTAAAATTTTCTAAGTGTTAAGTTTCATCCTACTCAGGGGGTAGAATGCGCCCAAGACAAAAATAAGTCAAGCTGGTCAACAAGTCTTCATCCACCTCACCCATCAAAATGCGCCCAGCCCAAAGTGGACGACTTCAAGAAAATTTTCTAAGGCAAGATATCCTCCACCACCCTCCATTTGCGCCCATCCTTCACCCTTGCTAAAATGTGCCCAAAATCCAAAAGGTCAAAGGAGTCAAAGGATTTTCATCCTTCATGAGGTGCAAAATGCGCCCAAAACATGCCATATGGAGACAAAAATGAAGAAGTTGAAAGGTCACTAAGGCGTTGAAAAGGTTCCATCCTCCTCAAGGCAAGAAATGCGCCATGCAAGCTAGGAAGAAGACAAAAGAGGTTGACTTTCCTCTACCCCCTTTGAATGCGCCAAGTAAAGAGTAGGTGTAAGGTGAAAAGTGTTGAACAAGGTGAAATCCTCTTGCCCATGTGGAGTGCGCCCAAGTTGATATGAATAAAGGGTGAATATTGCTGGGCGTGGGAATAAATATCCTCCTCAAGGTGTTGAGTGCGCCCTAGGTACATAGAGGTGAGGTAAATATTGCTTGGGCGTTGGCCTGCAAGGTGGTGTTAAAAATTGCTAAGGCATTGAAGTATGTTGGGCGTGTTGAATACTCCTCTCCAAGTGTGATGTGCGCCTAAAGAGTATAAGTTGGTGAAAATAAAATAAGCTAGGCGTTGGGAGTGGAGATGGAAGATACTACTGGGCGTGGTGAAGTTAAATGTTCCTCATGGTGATGAAGTGCGCCTAATGTTTAAGTGGAGAATGTTGCAAGGTTTTGAAAATATTTTCCTAAGGCGTTGGAGTTTTAAAGCAAAAATATCTTTCTAGTGTGAAATAAAATACAAGGTGGTGAATAACATAAAGGATGTGCCAGGCGTTGGGATTAAATATCCTCCATGACATGTGCCTTCAGGAAAATCTTCTAAGTGAGTTGATGAAATTTTCTCACCACTGGCAAGATGGATTGAAGAATGAATAAAATTTTCTAAGGGGAAATTTTTCAAAAGAAATGCTAAGTGATTCAAAAAATTTCTAGGGCACAAATATTTTCTCCCTTAGAAAAATACCTAAGTCTGGAGAGGTGATGGAGTTTTTCTTGAAGCACGAGCGGAATTGCCAGAGGTGAAGTCAATGAATGCCAGCTTCACAGGGTTGATAAAATTTTTCCAAGTCAGAGCAAAGAAATACTTTAGGATTGAAGAACAAGAATAAATTTAATGAAAGAATATTTTCTAAGGTTCAAAATTCAAGAAAATTAAATGAACCCGTTCGTTGTGCACCCATGAGTTCGACGCGTTCTGAAGGAAATTTTCTTCTGGGTATTGAAGATTATCGATGAGGGGTTGATTTCAAAGTCTTCCATGCTTCGATGCGGCCTTCAGGATGAAGAATTTTGATGGGCACTGGATTGATGAGTTTTCCTAAGAGAAATTTGAAAAATTTCTAAGGCAAGTGTGAAGAAAATGTGTTTTCAAGGTAAAATCCTCTAGGCGATGAATTTGAAAGGAATTGCCTAGGTGAATTTGCTTAGATCCTTCATGAAGATAGTCTTCTTGAGCTAGAGATGGATAAAATCAAGTTGTCAGAGCTCCAGCAGGTGAAGTGAATTCCTTGAAGAAGATGCAGTTGAAGTTAACACCTTCGAAGGATGATCTTAAAAGTGCATCTTTTAAATATGCCCTTGAGGAAGATGGATTGAAATCTGGCTAAGGCATGAAGAATCATGAAGAAGGCAGAAGTTGGCTAGTGGAGGCAATGAACGCTTTGAAATTAGAACATGAGAATCCTGGTAAGTAAGTTGAATTTATATTATGAAGTGTTCTAATACTTTTCTCCTTTCTCGTTTTGCAGGAGGAACGTCGAGACCAAGCGATGATGAAGCAAGTGATTCAGGATGACATCTCAACCTCGAAGGAAGAAAGTTGCGAAAAATGGCTAAGTGATGAGACTCGAGTGACAAAGAAGGAATTGAAGAACAACGTCTAGAAGAAGATCAGGAGCAGTGTGAACACGTCTACAAGCGGGAATCTTCTAGAAGGTGGTGGCCATTAATGGCTCATTTATTGCCCCACTTTCCATTATGGTGGTTTTTAGGGCAAATCTTGTTTATGGCTGAGGTGGCACGATCTGGGCCATCCAGCCGATTGTAATATGAGCCGTCCGTTGGACTTGGCCAACTATAAAAGGGGGAGTCCCCCTCATTTGTATCTCATTAGATTTAGAAGTAGAAGCAGAGCTTAGAGGAGTAGAGAGAAGTTGATAGAGTAGAAAGTAAAGTAGTGTAGATTGAAAAGGAAGGAAAGTCTTCCCTTTGGATACTTTGTAACAAGTTGTCATGTATGCTTTCATAATAAAAGAATTTTCATTGATGGTGAATTCTACTTTGTTGTGAATAGTTGTTGAGGCTTCTTCGTCCTTCTAATTCACGTAGCATCTTGAAGTAGTTTAAAGTAAAGTAGATTTCATTTCATGCAAGTACCTAGCAATTGTGGAATGTGGTGCTCGATTTGAACAAGACTTCGCTTGTCCATACCACTAGCGGGCTCGCTGACGGTGGGTTCGCCTTGCGTGGTCAACTGGAACTTTGTGAAACTTAACTTCAATTATGGTTTATATGTTGGCATGCGTCGTTGTGATGGTGTCTTCATGCTAAATCGTGATTTGAACATCTTAAGTCACCTCTCGATTGCACCAGTCTGCGGGAAGTCAGTCTCAAGTGAGGCAAAACGGAGCTTGGTTGAAGCTTGTGAGAATTGATCGCCATGTCCCACACCCTAGAGTAGACTAGAACACTCTTATCCCTACACCCTTTAATTTCAGTTCATTTCTGGTTAGAATTAGGAAACTTGTGCTCACCTGCCAAATCATTTGAATTATATGAAAGTTTTAGTCCTACCGTCACTGGGCCAACTCACGAACAATTGTGTAAGTCCCTTGTAATACCAAAGAAAATCACATCGACAACCGAGTCTATTATCTCGCATTATCTGGAACCTTGTTGAGCATGAACTCACTCGCAAACTTAGCATGATATTTCTGTTCAAGAGGGATAGAGTATCCGCTGGGAAACTTATTCCGTGGTTGGTGCGTATTTCAAACCACGCCAACAAGTACGAGAAACCGCTTTCTTCGGCCGTGCAACATTTGCCAATGTTGACCATCTTAGGATCGGTTTCAGTTCCCAAATTTATCTGTTCGATCTCATTAGATGAGTCAGAATCTGAGAGTTGCTTCTTTACGTGGCGATCATGTTTATCAAAAAGCTTTTCCAGGGATACCAATCCTTTAGGGATCTTATTCCCTTTGAGTTGCAGATATTCCTCGCCCATAACAGGATCTATATCGGACACGGATTCTCGAAGTGGAGAATCGCTGCCCTCAAAGTACAACTCATCGAAATTGTCTGCTTTCTCAAGAAAGGCTATAATTTGATGGTCGTCATTGAAAATCTGCCAGTTCTCTGAGTTGTCAGGTACACTTGGGCGGAAAACCAACTCTATGGTGTATGTAGAACCTTGAAAGTCTTTGTGTGGTACCAAGAGCGTGGCGGAGATCGCGAGGGAATCAGCTCTAGTATTGTATTCTCTGGGAACAACAGAGATATCAAAAGCTTCGAATTCCTCAATGGAATCCCATACTAGATTACGATAATGCCCGAGTCTCTCATTTTTTGTTTGATAGAGATTTCTTACTTGACATACTATTAGCTCGGCATCACCCTGTGCATGAAGATTTTTATACCTTTCTTCAACGCAACTTGCATTCCCAACAACAGGGCTTCATACTCGGCAATGTTATTGGTGTTATCAAACTACAGCTTGAAGGAGAAAGGGAAAAACTTTCCCGATGGCGAAAAGAAAACCATTCCTGCTCCAGAGCTAGTCGAAGAGTAGCTACCATCAAACTCGAGCAACCAGACACCGTTGGGATCACCAACTGGAATAGTGTCGAAGTCCAAAACTTCATCATCTGACGAAGATTCATGATCAGAGATGGACAAATCTCCAGATGACGTCTCATTTGAAGTTGAAGAAATATCATCTTTCTCTAACTCATTTTGAGTCGAGGATTCTCCTACCTCATTTGTCTGTAGGTAGTAAGTTCCCACGCCTGAGGATTCAAACAAAATCTGAGCTCTGGGATCATCTGACTCAACAACTTGAAAACTTTGATTCTTTTTCAGGAATCAGCTTTTGCATCACACCTTTTACTGGTATTCTTGCTTCGGACATATCCATACTTAGCTCTCCTCCAACATCTTTGCAGAAATTGCGTCCGAGGAGGATACCGTAGGAAGCTGGTACATCGGCCACGAGGACCGTCATCTTTATTTTCTTCTCCGGGTATGCGGCGAATGCGTATTGCGCATCTTTGATCTGACCAATCAATGGCACTTGTTTATTCTCCATGGAAAAACAACGGCTGAAGGTTTTGGTCATTTCAAGGCCTAACGCAGTAGCCACCTTGGCGGGCATCACATTGTCAGATGCACCAGAGTCTATGACACAGTTACTCAGCTTGAAACCATTTACAAGTAGGGAGATGAAAAACGGATCAATGCGTCCGGAAGCGGTTGGAGGATTAGATACAAGGTTACTCTGTGATATTTTGGGTTTAGGAGTAACTAGGATGTCAAGAGGAGTATCCCGACTTGGGGAAATCTTTTTATCATTTACGAACTTGACAAGCTTGCCAAATTGGTCGGGGTTGGCTTTGAGGTATTCAGCCTCGGACATTTGAACCTTGGTCTTCTTGGCATGGTCAATAATGTCAAAAGCCTGGAAAGAACTTTGTAGGTTGGAAGTCGTAACTTCACTGATTGGTTTCACAAAAGGCACACTGGTCTTTGGAACGGGAGGATTAGCTTTAGGAATAACGGGAGTTGACGAAGGAGAACGAGGTGTACTTACTTGTGGATTTGCTGCTTTCTTAGGTTGCCAAGGGAGGGGAGATCCTCTTTTGGCGATCGTTACTGACGGCTTCTCTTTTTCGGGAACAGCAGCAGCTTGAGCTTTCTCAAGTTGATTTTGTTGATGCCACGTAAAAACAGCGTAAGTGTCAGTCACCAAGTCGTCTTCTTCTTCTTCTTCTTCCATCATTTGCAAATAGCTAATCTTGGAGTCGCCAGCCGATTCAGTTTCTTCTTCTTGGAAGAGGTCGGCATTTTCTTCTTCAGGATATTCGGGCTGAGCATAATCATCTTGTTCAGTCTCATAGTACCCGGCAGCATTGTTAGCAGGCGGGGCTTCCAGAGCAAGTCTTCCTGGAGGTGCCGGGAGACGATTCTGATTTTTGTTGCCAGCATAATTAGGAAAAGTCCTCCTAGGGACGTCCTTGTAGTTGTTACCATTGTTGTTGTTTGACACTTGCTTCTTAAGAGACAAAACTTCATTTGCCAACCTTTGGATCATAGGATCTGTAAAATTTGAGCTGGCAGTGGGGGTACTAACATTGGACGCCGAAGATCCTGAGGCTTGCATCCTTTTACTATATCTTTAGATCGTAGGACTTTGTGATAGAGTTGAGATAACTTTGTATATTCCATAACTTTTGTGAAAGTTTGCTGCATCCTATACTTTTTCCTTTTAGGATCGTAGACAATATTTGCAATGACCTTATTTTTCTGACATCACCAAAAATAGACACTACTGATCAATTATCCTAACATGATCACAAGGATGAACCCTCAAACTAAGTGACCATCTTCTAGTATTCACACAACACTACACATAGCTACACAAAGGAAGGTTACTTCATTAGGACAAACTTTTCTTGTAACAATTTTTTCAAGTTCCTAATGAAAGCCTTTTGGACATTAGAGTTTTGTAGGGGATAAGAAACCAAAGAAAAGAGTGCTTGATAATGAGCGATGAAGTCAGTAACCTTTTCATCATCCTGTTGGTGTGCGTTTTATTACCCACCAAACACAGAATAAAATTTCCAAAGACACTATATCCTCTCTTGAAAAACCACCACGTATGCTACGATCATATGGTCATTACAAGGTTTCTTTTGACAGGTCTTGACGTGTGGATAAGCTCAATGGGCGTTGTGATATGCTAGTAATACACAAAGGGACTTACGCTAGGCTCATTAAATTCACAATGAAGGTATAGACAATGAAGCTCTATTGTTTGGGTCTTGGATCATGGACTTCAGGCAAATTGAAAAAGAGATAAGGGTTTAGAAGTTCTAATCTACTCCTAATAATTCAAGAGACGGTATGGACTCAGTGGAACCAATAACAACATTTTGCTTCGCCACACTGAGGACAACTACACAAAGTGAGTGCAATATTCTAAGGGGCGTGCTTATGATTTTCATGTCATGAATAACTACGATCAAATAGAACAATATTTATCCAGACAGAAGTTAAGCATCCACAATATAGGCTCAGGCTAACTTACGCATTCAACAAAAATCATTCATTGAAAGAAAGTATGAGAAAGAGTTTCACCAATCCTTACTATCAAATCTTTCATTCATCTAACATACATGAAATAAAATCTAAACTATGATGAGAGATAAGAACTATGCAAACTCCAAAATAATAGAGGTAATCACGATCAATTTGAACAATGCATTACTTATTACTTTGGCAATTGTATGCAACAATTTAGTTATCTCAACATGTTTTGCAACATGCTCCCATGTTTTACAAATGAGGGGGTGAGGTCAATTTATAGGCTCTTTGATTACAATTCAATAGCCAAGATTGATTTTGAATCAAAGGTTTAGATTTAAAAATAAAACCCTAATTAGGGTTTGTCGCAACTAACTATCTCTCGACCAATGAGAAAATTACACTTGGGGACACTCGTCTTTCTGCTAAATATAAATCAATTCCATGGATAAGTCAAGTTCATTGAACCTAGACATGTTGATTTGGAACAATTTGATTGGTTGGAAGATGGCGAGGCGCCACCTCAGTGTGTTGGATGTCTTCCTTGGTCACTTTGTTCTTTTTCGAAGTACTTGCCTTAGAATATTTTTCCTTGCCGACAACTATGTCCTTTGCACTTGCATTTGAATCTTTGAGGTCTGGAAGTCTCCCCTTGGAGCAGATGTTTAGACTTAAAATTATTAAACTTTTCTTTCCTGATTGCTTTGAGATTCCTTCAAGTGCCTTGAATATGGAGAAGAACTCCCCTATGCTTTCACCACAATGGAGGAAATTGGAACTTTCTCTATGAAGTATTTTCCATACTTAGCCAAATTTTGGCTATTCAATCTCATTTTCTACTCAACACTTAGCCTAGATTCTGGCCATCTCCATGCTCGAATGAACTTTGCTTGTGGATTTTCCTTCAATTTTGAATTTGGCTTCTGCTAAGTAGGATGGACTCCATCCTTGGGAAAGGATTTTATTCATTCCCTATTTACTTTTCGTCTTTATTCTTGTTCATTCTCCCTGTTTTCTTTCCAACACTTAGTAAAAATTTGATTCTTTTGCGGTAGGAAAATTTGACACATAGCCATTTTTTTTTGTTTCCTCTTCACAAATTTTACTATGTTCGTTTCTAACCTTGGCGGATTTTGAATGATCTTGGAAATTTTCCCAAGTGTCAAGGTGGAGCTCATTATTGTTTGGATATTCTGAATTTATAGCATGGCGGACTTAACATTTTCCATGCCATTTCATGGCGGAGTTCATTGTGTCTTGGGCACTATTATTTTTGACCTAGGAGGATTTCATCATATGCAAGCCACTTTCCTTGCTAGCTGGGCAGACTTCATGATCAGCAAGCCATTGTTGGGTGGACTTTGGACTTGGCAAGACATCTTGCTTCTAGGCTATGTCTTGGACATCTTCAATTTAGCCTTGGAAAACTTCATGATTGGTTGGTCATGTCGGGTGGAGTTTTTTTGCTTGGGGAATTTTGAAATTTTATTCTCTAAGGTATCAACACTTAGCCAATTTTTTGAGTTTTTCTCCCCAAGTTGTCAACATGTAGCCAATTTTTTGAGTTTTTCTCCCCAAGGTGTCAACACTTAGCCAATTTTCTGAGTTTTGCACCCCAAGGTGTCAACACTTAGCCAATTTTATGAGTTTTTCTTCCCTCTCCTTGGCTAGGCGGACTTTAAGCTTCGTTGGACATGCTTCTAGCTTGGGAAAACTTGATGATTTGCTTGCCATCCTCTAGGGTGGACTTGACCTTTGCCTTTTCATCCATCTTCTAAGCTAGGGCGAACTTGACCTTCCTTTGGACAAGGCGGACTTCATCACATCTTTGCCAATGCAGACTTCATGTTTGTCTAGACAATATGTATGCTTTCTCTAGGAATATTTTTCCTTTGTCTTGCCATCCACTCTGTCTTGGGCGGACTTTTGCTTGGCCTTGTCATTTTCATGGACTTGGCCAACTTTATGCCAACTTATGTAGGGAGGACTTTGCCTACCTTTTGCCATGTTTTCCTTTACTTGGGAAGACTTTCTCATGTGCATGCCATTGTGTAAGACGGACTTCATCTTCCCTTGGACATTTGCCCTTGAACCTTGGGTAGACTTGCTCTTGACTTGGACACTTCAACCTTGGGCGGACTTGACAGCAGTTTGGAGTCTTGGACATAGCTTTTATTTCCCAAGTAGACTTTGCATCATCTTGGATATTTTCCTTGGGCGGACTTTGCTTCATCCTTGCCATCTTCTCTTTCTTCCAAGTGAACTTTAGCATGTGCTTGGCCATGTGCATGGCAAACTTTACTTGGTCTTTGACATTGTTTTCCCTTTGACACTTAACCAAATCCATACTTAGCCAATTTCATGAGTCTTCCTTCCCTAAGTGTCAATACTTAGCCAAATTTTGTGTTTTCTTTCCTCCTCTTGGTTGGGCGGACTTTAAGACTTCCTTTCCATATTCTCTTTTAGCATGGTGGACTTCACTAACACGTGGACATTTTATTTTTAGCCAAGGGCGGACTTTGCTTATGTTTTGACATGCTTCCAAGTGGACTTCATCTAATGGTTGACATTTTTCCTTCCTAGCCAAGGGCGGACATTACTTGTCTTGTGCCATCCTTTCTCAAGCTTGGGCGGAGTTCATCTTCAGCTTGCCATTCCTCATCTTCCTTCTTGGGTGGGCGGACTTGAAGGTTGGCTTGTGATGAATTTCATGCTGAATTTTTTGTCTTCTTCTAGATCATCTAAACAAACCCTCGCCTTGGAGATTTTTTTCTTTCTTTTTATGATTTTTCCTTGCTTTTTACTCTTGGAGGTGCAAAACTTTGATTCTGAAGATGAAAACATTAACACCATGACCTATGGGACCCTGACACTTTCTAAAATTAGAAATTAGTAAAAATAGAAAAAAACAAAAAGCAAAATTTCTAAAAATATTAAATCCCGGATTGGTCGAAAAATGCCAAAAATGGAAAAAGAAAAAAGCAAAAAAGCAAAATCCCTAAAAAGTAGCAAGTGTCAGAATTGACTCAAAACAATGGCATTCCTTGTCCTCGAGACCTTCTGAGCACTTTGATGCTATCTATGCACTGTTCTGGGCTTGAATTCTCTAGTTGCCTAGGGTGACCACCTGAAAACTCTAACTCCTAATTGTAAAAGAAAAATGGTGATTAATAGTTGTGATGCCAAGGCAAAACCCCAAAAAGCAAAAAAAGAAGGGGGTCCCCATTTGCAATGGGGTGATGTGTGAAAAGGTCACAACATCTAGAGCCAACTTGAATAAATGTTCCTAAACATTTCAAAGATAGATTCTACTTCAAACCCAGAATCTTAGGTTAATTCTAACTAACTTACCCTCTAGCTAAGAGGAGTACTCAAAAGGGGAAGAGGAATCCTAAACTGTATCAAGATATTTTATCCTCCAATTATGAGTGTGTGCAAATGAGTTTATTTCCATCTCGTAAGATCAATATGACTCTTTGGTTCCATC
The DNA here is from genome assembly GCA_007258455.2 of Sequoia sempervirens. NCBI lineage: Eukaryota > Viridiplantae > Streptophyta > Pinopsida > Cupressales > Cupressaceae > Sequoia > Sequoia sempervirens. Next base: position 4,016 of record VDFB02206755.1, on the reverse strand, counting down.
ATGGTTGTGTGTATAGTTTGTCTTAACTCCAAAAGCATCCTTGGATAGAGCCTCGCTGCCAACGAGCGTCCATAGCCTTGGCGAGGTTATCTCTATAATCTCACGGAGATTGCTCTACTTCCGACGATTTATTATTATTTTATTTTATTTTTTTGTTATTGAGTGTACACCTATAGAGATGTATGCACACCTGAAGCCATGTGTTCTGATCTTTCATTCTTTTATTTTCGTTCATCTTGATATTTTTTTATTTTCACATATTTCCACACTTTGGCTTGTAAGCAATGAAGCTCACATGGTTTTGAGCATTATAGTGATGCTGAAGTAAGACCTTTGATTATTTCCTGTTATTTAGCCATGACTTCACTTAGGAGACCATAATGACTCAGAGAATTCATTAAGTGTGCGAGATATAATAATTGTAAGACTCGGTGTCAAGATACTGTAATATATGATTCCCTTTCCAGTCAAGTACTAATCTTAACCAAATGATGAAGTTGAAAAAGAACAACCTTGGATTCAAAAGTATTGCATAAAATAATTATCCAAGAAATGGAATGAACATAATTTTGCACAAACGCTAGAGTTCTTAAGATACAACACCCTTCACAAACTGGAGCCCCTTTATTGAAAGAAAAACAAAATAGACAAGCAAACTAAACTAAGAAAGCAAAACAACTAATCTAAAGCAAACAAAGCAAAAAGAAAACCTACTCTAAAAAAAATTTAAGCGAAAAACAGTCAGAAGACCTAAGTACATACAACTCCTAGCATGATTTCTCAGGATGTACAGTAACAACAAAGCAACGGTCACAGTGCAAAGTTTTTCAAACTTATCTTTAAACTCAGAAAAATATTCTTTCAAAGGACAAATCTGAAACTCAAGCAAAACTTCGGGAAAGATTAGTAACTGGGGCAACGTAATTGAACCATGATTAATCCATAAACAAGTTATCTTTCCTAAATCTCCATAATCAAAATGATATTCCTTGTAGTCAATGGTAAGGAGGAAAGATCTGACGGTGGTCTTCAAGCTCAACAATTTCGACTTCCAGCATAATTAAATGATTTCAGCTTTTCAACTTTCAACTTCGAAAAATATTTCAACTTTCAACAAAATATTAAGTCTCAGCAACTTCGAATACTTACCTTCAGCAACTTGGAGAATTAAAAAATGCTTAACCTCGGCAGCTTACACTTCGGCTTTGGCCCGAATCCACAGCAACCTCGCCTTTCGGCCGCTTTCAGAAGATAACCCTCAACTAACTTGCAACCCGAAAATTCAGGCCCTCTGCGGAAAAATCAAATTTAACTTCACACTTTCAGCAACTCTCAATCTTGAAAATATTAAATCTCAGCTCAACTTACCAGCATAAATCTCAGCTTCGAATTTTGTGAGATGAGAATGAAAATCCTCGGAGTTTTATAGCCAAAACCTGGTGCTAATTTTAGCAGATGCCATTTATTCTCTTCATCATGACTTACGCATTTGCTAAATTTAAAAGGGAATATTCCAGTGGTCTTACAGTCGTCATAGCAATTTGCTATTTAGGGAGATTCTTTCCTCGATTCAAATTTAAAACTTCCCTCCCGACTGCCAGTGATTTCGAAAAAATCATTTTACTTTGATTTGGAATAATTTCACCGCTTTTTTAAAATGGCATATTTAATTTATTAAAATTTAATTCAAATGCCATTCTAATTTATTTTTCGATGTCAACACTTTAAAATGGCTAGGCGTAATTTTATTTTCCATCCATAATTAATTCCGAAATAAATTCCCCATGATTAAAATCGTCCGAACTTTTTAAAATTTCAAGTGTCTAAATTTAAAGGGGAATTTAAATTTAACTTAGGAAAATAATTAAATTAATTAAATTAATTAATTTCTCTGACTTAGGCAAATTTTGAATTCAACTGCCTAGAGAAATTTTAATTTCTCCCGACGCCTTTTTAAAATTTTAAATGCCTTTGAACATCTCCATTCAATTTTTCGAACATTTTAATATTTATCACCCCTGCACATAACATGTCAAACTTTCATTTCCAACGCCCTTTAATTTATTCTTAATCTTCATGTCTTGCTTTAGAAAAATTTAAATGCCTTCGATTTTTTTGGTAGACAATCTTCAGTCTAGGCGTAAATCAAAAAAAAGGGGGGGGGACATTTAATCATTTTAAAATTTATTCTTCCCCTTTCTAACCAAGGTGCAAATCACGCCTTTGATTTTCTTTGTTTTTTCTTGACTTATGCGTTTTTAGAGTGCTCTCCATGTTGGGCGCATATTCTACCATAGGCTTTTACTTTTAACACCTTAGTCGAAATGTTCTCTTCAAGGGCGCAATAGGCATGTGGAGCTTTCACTCTTCGGACTTAGAAATATTTCAAGTCGTTTCATTCTCCAAGGGCGCATATAAGATACAGAGTTTTCAGCTTGGGGTGTACTTAGTGTATTTTAAATCCTCCTCCAGGCGCATATTGAAGTGTGAACTTTTAAATTCAATCTCCAGGCGCAAATCCATGGTGGAGTTTTCATTTTGTCATTTGGGCGAGTTTGTAGAGAGGGGCGCATTTGCCAGGTCCTCCTTCCAATTGAGGGCGCATTTGCCTGTTGATGCTTTAAGCTGAGGGCACCTTTGGAGTGGGGTCCTTCCATTTGACAAGACTTAGAGAAATCTCGAAATCTCTTCAATGCTCAGGGAGGGCGCAAATGGAGATGTATGCTTTTAGGCGCATATGCCATGTTGAGCTTTCAATTTAAACACTTAGCCAAATTCGAATTTTGAAACTCATCTTCTCTAATCTTCCTGGGCGCATATTATATATGGAGCTTTCAATTTTATTATTCAGACGCAAATGGGAGTGGCTTCTTTTAATTGGGGCGCATTTGCCAGGCTAGACTTTAAGCTGAGGGCGCGTATTACATGTGTAACTTTCAATTCCAACACTTGGATAATTTCAATCATCTTCCCCTCAAGGCATATGGAGTCTTTACTTTCTATTTTACGCCTTTAGTCAGCATTTCCAGCTCCTTTTCCTAAAGTCTAGGCACATATCACACCTTGCTTTCACTCTGATGTGGCTTAACTTAAGGGTCAAGCCCAGCCTACATAGTGATAGATGGATTTGACATGGCATACCCCAATTTTCATCCAACACCTCTAGTAATATATATAAGCCCTTTGGTGTTAGTTTTGGCATGCAATGTAAGGTGAGCTCTGCTAAATCCACCCTTGTACGTTGAGTTTTGGTCACTTAGAAAAATTTTAGTCTGGAAGCTCTTAGGCGCAAATACAAGGGGTAACTTTTAATTGGGGGCGCATATGAGGGTATCAACTTTTAACTTCATGACTTAGAAAATTTTCATATTCACTTCCAGGCGCATATTACAAGTCAAGCCTCCAATTTTATCATAGGCGCATTTAATATGTCCAACTTTAAGGCGCAAATTATACCCTCAGCTTCAAGGCGCAAAACATAGGTTGAACTTTCAATTTCGAACACTTAGTGAAGTTTCCACCTCAAGGGCGCATTTCATACTTGAGCTTCCAATTAATGCCTTAGGCGCAAATGACCAAGCCAACTTTTAAATTTTTTTTTTTTACGCCTTAGAACATTTTTGAATGTATTAAATTGCTAGGCGCATTTGACCCATGGTACTTCCAGTTTTCAACACTTAGGCAATTTTCCATCTCTCTTCAGCTTTTCAGGGCGAGTTTTAATGATGGACTTGAAAATTTATCTGTTTTAGCGAATTTCATGCCCTCTGCCAGATTTAGGATGATTTCCCCCTGCCAACCCTAATTCACCCTGACTTTATATTTTTGGAAAGTTTTTTGAATTTTGCGCTGTCAATTGAATTTTGACTCCAGAAAGCCTAATTTTTTGCCCTGCTTTGAATTTCAATTGGTTTGTGCTGTTGGTGCCTGATTCCTGTTTGCCCCTGCTATTTTTAGCAACCTGCTAAAAATAGAAATTGCTCAGAAAGTCTTCAAATTTCATGGGTTGAATGCCT